>JBCFXI010000122.1:0-112187 GCA_038496175.1 Ampulex compressa | reverse complement strand
CCGGGGGGCGGGCGGCGGCCGGGGGGGCGCGCCCCCCCCCCCCCAAACGCAACCACCACCACCACCGCCACCGCCACTACCGCCAGCTCTGACGCTGTCCCTTCGTATCTCCCCACCCTGCCCAGCGAGTACCACCCTCCACACCTCGCGGAGATTCGCCCCTCGTGCCGCATCGCGCCGGCACCGAGCGTCGATCGCAGTATCGGCCGTCGGAGACAACAGAATTGCTCGAACTTTCTCGTAGCAGGATTTTGGAAGGACGTTGCTTCTTCGTCCTCGTAAGTACTCGCTCGGATCTTGATGAAAACGCATCGGCTCCCTTTCGAGCGTCTTCCCGATTGGGAACCCCAGGCGATGACGCACCAGGATGCGTGTCCCTTCCATCGATGAATATCCGCTGTCAAGTGCCCAACACGTTTTCTCCTGATCATTTGCGATACATTCCAAAAGCTGACGGGCCAAATTTGATTATTCGGCGCCCCCCGTGGCTATCCGTAAAACCGGAAATTCAATGACAGAAATTTGATGGACTAGCTGAATTTGATATTAGACCCGTTAAATCTCCAAAGACTCCATCTGCGAGACCGTACAATGGCGATGACGCGCAAAGCTGCATGCGTTGCGCGGATTGTGTCGCCAGTTTCGAGTAAATGTTTTCCCATAAGTTAAGAGCGCGAGCGTAGTTATTTACGGCTGCAACGTTAAACGTGAAAGTTACGAAAGAAAGCAAGGTTAAGTGTCCTGGTACGCCTTCTATCGCAATATTAGCATTTTCCTAGATATAAAGTCCGAGTCGCGATCGAATGTATAAAAATCTCTATTGGGCTGATCGAGCAGCAGTGCCACTTTTCTAATATTCCGCATAACAGCGCGGGAACGAGTACTAAGATAACGTACGTTTACGCAATACTGTTAAACATACTTTTTCCTCACACGACACACCCTAACACGACGCGTCGAGGCGTTGGCTCGTGTAATAATTAACGCAATTCCCAGAATAAGATAGAATTCACCAACGTCCCTTGAAGGATAACCGTGCGTACATCCTTTATACCACGTTTACGTTCTTTGTACTTTGCGTCGCGCGGACAAATAAATAATGTAAAACTTAAGCAACCAGGTACGCGAGTGACATCGTAAAACGGTATCCAATTACCAAAGGAAAGAAGTTTATCCATACCATAACCTACGATACGCCGTAGTTACTCGTGGATCAATAAAACCTCACTCCTATCTTTTATGAGGGTCCGCGATGCGCTATCGCGTTATTTCCCAGGACTTTCCACGCTTTGCTCGCTACTACGCCCTTATCTGCCTCATTGTAATAAATTTTGTACATTTTCCAAGAGCGCTTTGACCAGTTTATCAAACCCTACTGCCATATCCGAGACGAGTTGATCCAGCTTTGAAAATACGTCAGCTTTGAAATACGTAAAATTTCAATCTTTAAGCCCATCTTGGACAGCATTTAATTTTGCGCTCGATCACCTTCGACCGCCATTCTCGACAAATATAATGCCGATCGACTCTTTCTAAAGCGTGAAGAATCTATGAAGTAAAATCTTTTTTCCACGTAGACGACCTTGAATGCGAATTTTTACGGGATGGTGTACTGGCAGCCCGGAAAGCGACCACGGGAAATTAGGGGATCAAAAGAAAAGGGAGAGCTGAGCGAAGTTTTAAAGTTTACGTAGACAAACATTCCAGGGGGATGGAAGGCAAATTAAACCCAATGACGACGAACTAATGTGTGCTTGCAAAGATGCGAAGGCTGTGCTAATATGAGGAAACAACCCGATGAAAATCCTCGCCTTGGGTTTGCCAGGCATTTGCTCCGCTTTCCTTCGATTGGTAATATTAATGCCACGGCACAGGCCAGGGGAAATCGAGGATCGCTGGATAAATGTCAAGAGTCTGTGAGGGGACAAATCGAATTAATCCTGAAAATACCGACGGAAGCTGGAAAGGGACGGTTGAAAAGGGACACGTCTCCATTCGTAACGCGTCAGAAGTAATAAACATTGAGTTAACGAGCGAGAGATTTGCCCGAGCGGGGTGTTAAGGTGTATCTTTGAAGTTAATTGCGCATGCGACACCGCTGGCACGTCATAATTCGTACGTAGATTAAAAGACGATACTATCGCCGTTAAAGCGGTTGCCACGCAAATAACGTTAAGCCTCGACCACATAGAGTGATTTTCCTTCGTTCGTCTATAATAAGAATATAGAAACGCTGCACCACGAAAATCCCTCGTGGATGAAAATACGAAAACTTTCCCAAACTAAGTATAAAAAGGTTGTTCCGCGTTACCTTTTCATCGCACTTGCTACCCAATACTCCACTTGGAGCGGTAAAGAAATACGAAGAGGTTGGCACGGTGTGCGGCTCCGACTCGACCTGGAAGAGGGTCTCCGACCGTGGCTCTATCCTTGACGGATGAAACTTCTCGGTCGGACCGACCGATTTCTAAAGGGTAAAAAATGGATCGGCTTTGCGGCCTTCTACCTCGTAATACCGCACGGAGGTCCGGACAAAGAAACTCTTGCCCGTTGCCCCTTGGCCTCGCGGAAGAACCATCGTGCAGAGAATTTTTTCGCAACGCGATTAACCCCCCGAACAATGATCACGGAGTCACTTTCGCAAAGGACTTTGCAAATTCCAATCTAACTTTCGCTCGTACTTTAGCGTTGAGGGCGCCTCGAACTTTATTTCGTACGATCGAACGGACGATCGAGCGTGAAAATGAACGTGGAATATAAGGCAGACGGGGAAAATGCGTACGGCCCTGGGACACGACCGACAAACAAGGGGCACCTGCTCCAGGACGACCAGGAGACGCTACACGCAACGTACATGCCCCGCGTATTTTTCTCTGGCCACTTACGTTCCGCTTCGTTCCGGGCGAGCGAATACAAAAGCCAGAGGTTCTCAATTAGGCGGCCGATCGAGACTCGGTGCTTATACGCTAGAAACCATTGGCGTTGCCAAATTGTAGGAAGAAGGAGCTTGCCCCCTCGGAAAAGGAGGGTCGACGCGAGGAGCTTTAGCCCTTTTCCGTTATAACGCTCAATTCTGATCGTCGGGAAAATCTAGCTGGCCGCGCAGAACCGGCTTGCGCGATCGAAAACTCGAATGGGAATAATATTACCCGAAAGACGTTGTTCCCAAATGTCGGCCGTTTCTCCTAATTCGACCGGTTCTACCTTTGCCGTTTCCTAATCGTTACACCGTACGCCGGCACTTACGTGTGTGCCAGGAAACAGCTGACTTTTCGAGAAAGCGGCAGCTGTGAATTTCATAGCCATGTTTGTTCATCGACGCGGCATACGAACCCGCCCATATTTTCACGGCAACAGTCGAGCATATAGTCCCGATATTTTCTACCTTCAACGGTATTGCCCGGCGGCATGAAAGGCGAGCGGAATCGAATCGGAGCCCGCGACATTACCGATCCTCTCTCCCATCCCTCCGGCCTCCTTCGCTCCGGTTCTCGGGCTCGCGGCCTCTTCGGGGGCGCTTCCTTTGGCAGGCGCACTTTTCCATCCGTCGCGATGTCCGATCTCCATCGGACGATCCTGGCAGCGCTGCCTGTGCCACGCAGGAAAACAGCTGACTTGGACTTTTTCGTTAGACGAGCAGCTGGCCTCCCAGGCCGCGGCCCAAAAGCCGCCTGCCTTTCTCATACCGGCTGCCGCCACGGTTAACGATCCACCGGTTAACGACTTCGAAGTCGAGTTGCCTCTTTCCGAGGTTCGTTCTTAGCGTACCCGCGCTCTCTTCCCTCCGGTTGCACGTTTTCATTCGCCTCGAGCTCCAAACTCTCGCTCGATCGACGACGGCCCAGGCCTCCTCGAAACGGTCGCCATTTTTTTCCTACCTTTACCTGATACGCCAATCGCCATTATTATCTCATATTCGTAACGGACGAGGAGAGTCTCGTGCGGAGGGTAAGAAAACACCTTCGATCGCGAATGTTTTCCAATTGATAAACAATTCATTCCTGACGGTGCCATTTTTCCACTGCGGCAAAAGCTACCAATGTAAGCGTACGCCAGGCCGATGCCGAAGGTTAGAAACCACCTGGGCTTCTACGTTTATCGTAAATATTCTTCATGTATTATTCCTGGCGCAAGATGGTGGAGGCGTTGCGTGCATAGAAATGAAAGAGGAAACTATAAAAGTGCCATTCCTAGGACCGTAATTACGAAAGTTTCGGAGTTTCAATCGGTATTCCCGCGCGGCGCCCTTCGACTCATTTCCCCGAGTCTATTTAACTGCGAAAGAAACACCCCGGCAGAATTACCTTCGCCAGTCCATTACCTCCTCCGGTATTACGGGTAATACCTAATGGAAGGCAGTTGGGGGAAGGGTCGCGGACGCGAAGGAAAAAACTCGGACGTTCTTATTGGCCGCATATAGGGGCTTTGCTTGCAGCCACGGTGAAAGAGCGTTAATTCGTCTAGCATTAATGGCATTAACGGCTGGTCTATGCCCTCGGCTTTGTTGAATCTACCACAAGCCGGAGCCGAAACGATCGATGAGACGGAATTGATCCTCGTCGAGGAGAGATGTGCCTTAACGGAAGTTATATCCGTACCGCGTTTCGTTAATCGATCGCACGAGAAACTCGCATCGCTCCTCGATGAATCATGGCTGTCGACGAACTTTTCGAGGATGTACTCTCCTCGTGCCCCAGAGTTGTCGTGAAAACGAATTCCGGCCAAGCGGCTACTTCTCCGCTACCTATCGGCGAGATAAAGGCGCTTGTGTCAATCGCCAGGACAATGTCGCCGGCGATTATTGGCAAAGTATAAAGTAACCTATTCCATTCCATACCCTGCACGTCGTAAAGGTAGTCACCCGATCCCTTACGCAACGGTGCTCCTTTCGATTACTGCAGCCGCGATCGGCGTTCGCCGATCGAACCTTATTTCACGTTCCCGTACATTCAATACGCTTTCCCACCGCGTAGCCATGTATCAGAAGCACGGTTATTTCCGCGACAAAGTATCGATAGGCGACCATTAACTAGAAAGTGCTGAATAATCACTTGCGCGATGTCTTCCGTGCGCGAATATACTTCTCTTCGGTTAGCCAGGAACTGCGTAATTATTTCGCGTAGAGATTGCATAACATTGATGAAAACAGCCTATATAATCGACCCTAAATGACGGATCGGTGAACGAGGGAGGAACGGTACGTTAGATTCAATGTAAACCTGTGAATAGTAATCGAATATAAGATGATCCATGACGGGCAGGTAAGAGAAGAAAAAAACGCGCAATGTTACGTCTCGAGCCGAGGTCCGTGCTCCTCCTCGGAAATGTAATCAACTACAAAGGTAAAGCTTACGCGACAATATCAAACCTCTAAATTAATCCAACGATCCGATGTGTAAAAAAACGCTAAATCGTTAATCCTTGGATTTTACCTAGGGAAATAAGGAAAGTGAGAGAAATAGCGACTGTACTTCTTTCTCGTCGCACTCGGTTGGTTAATGCGCGTTAACGTGTCTGAAGCGCGGTGCGCGTACACGGCTATGCCATGGATCTCGTAAATGGAGAAGATAGCTTATAATGTCGGAAGAATGTAGAAAAGGATGCAACGTATGGCGCGTATGCGTAATAAATTCATCGAGTCGTCGTGCACGGAACGTGCCTGTATTCGCTAGCTCTGATCGTTCCATGTCAAACGTGCACTCCTGTTTGGCCTATAGCAGACCATTTATACTCGCTTTGCAGCGAACCACGTGAAAGAACGTTGGTAAACCCTGCGTATACTTATGTTTCCCACGGATTATCATGTCACTATTTGGTAGTATGTATTCACAGAGATATGTCGCAAATGTCAATAAAAATGTTTGGCAAATGTCGCGCTAAATCACGCCCATGCCCATGACCGACATACAAATGTAAACGTTTAAAAACGCATTATAAAGATCAAAATTATGTTTACGTCATCGTCCAGAATATTACGTAAGTATCGTATAATCGGGTTAAACCAGTAACGACATACGATGCGTTTGTTATCCATACGAATGCTCGCTCTCATTCGGTTAACCGAATTTAAAGCAATTTAACCCGCCCAATTTATGCCGTATTATTAACATACGGACGTTCAATTTATCAATAAAGTACGTTTCGTCCCAGGTATTTTTTATCGAACCCTCTCCTCTAGAATAGACAGATTTAAGATACGTATAGAACGTTACGCTCGAAGATGGCAAAAATGCAGTACTGACGTCAGCCATGGATTCGTAAGCATCGCTCGATAATAATTTGCGCGTCATCGTTTCTCCCAAGCTCTCTCCCGTAGAACACCAAAAGGTAGGCAAAGAACGCGACGTCGACGCGCAGTGAAAAGTGAAATCGGTCAATTTTGCTAAAAGCACTTATCGTCGGTCGAAGTATATTCGGCGCTAGGAAGTAAAACGGTCTCTATGGGGCGAAGGATATTGACGATCGAGAAATGGAATCTTCGACCCTTGGAATAAAGTTGAGTCGTTTAATCGTTTAATCGTCGAGTAGGTGGTCAACCTTCGTGGGCGATAAATTTCGCGAGATAACGAGGTAAACGTTTCGAGTGTAGGGTGAAACGAGTATGCCGCGAAAAACACAGTGGTCGAAGGTAGTTGCACGCGAACCGCGCGTCTCGCTGGACATACAATATCGGGTCGTCAGCGGGGAAATTAAAAATATTGAACGCCGACTTGGCTCATCCTAAACCGTGGCGTGCGACCGATACGGATGATTTTGTATATCCAAAATTGGCGACGCCAATGGATAACGAGAGGCGCAGAGGCGGAAGGAAGATTTATAGGAAAAACCGATCCGAGCGAGGGTATCCGGTTTGTAACTCCGATCTTGTCGACGGATACTTCCTTCGTTTCGGGCGTCTCGGTTTTCGACGACCGTTTGAATTGGCACGATAGAACGCGATCGTAACGCCTTTGAAGTCGGTCGAAGTACGTTTACTTCCTTCGTTGAATTCCCTTACATCGACAAACTCGAGGTCGTTAAATCCTCCTGCGCATCTGGTGGCGGAAGGTCTACGTACGCGGATAGATTCGGCAAGGTTTGCGTCACGGCCGCCTAACGTGCATTTTATTTCACAGATTTATTCCTTCAACGCGTTGCACGTACAATCGGGATTTTAGCGCGTACTCCTTTCATTTGCCGGTAATCTAGCTAAACTTACGCCGAATCGCCGGTAATGGAACTCCAATAACGCATTTCGGACGTTTTCACGAGAGATATTCCAAAGAACGCGAAGGGTATCGAGAAGGTGCAACGCTGTGCGATCCGAACGATAAGACCGGCCCACGATTATCCGTAAGAGGACGGAAGAATCCGAGCTGGGAGCTTTCTATATCTCAGAGTTTCGCGGCGATGCGCTATTAGGACGGGCATACAATTTCGCACCATCGACATCTGACGGGTCAACGTCCACGTAATATTCTGCAAGGTCTTCGATCAGCAAGAATGTAGGATTTCCGCAGAAATCTGCCGAGGTAAGTGATCGGTGTGCGAGCGCATCGAGATGTCGCCGGTTAAATTGCCGGCTTAAAAAATCGGCTCGTTAAAATCTTACGGCAATTAAACGTGCCCTTTCGGCGAAGCTACGCCAACCTAGGCATACCTACCAATAATAACCCGCCGATCGATATTCCACGCGCACGGCACATCCTACCAACTGCTTACGCAATTTCTTACGCGAACGCGCGGTATTTAAATGCCCTACGGACAAAGATTCGACAAAGATCTTCGGCGCGAAAGAGTCTGCGGGAGTAATTACGGGCAATTCTCGAGGATATTCCGTCTTTCTCCTAAGGTGAGAAAAAGTTGATACTGCAGGACCCGATCGAGTATTCGTAGGCGCGATGCGTATCACAGGTACAAACTACGCTATTCCCTCTGGGATCGTCTTTTTACGGATCTCCTCCGTGCGGCGCTCGTCCGGTTAGCCACCGATTAATTCGATTACCTCGAGGCGGATCGCGCTCGAGCGTCGTTTCGGATGAAAGATGGAGCGAGCGAGCTATTCGAAGCGGTGCGAAGGTCGTCGCGATCGCGAGGAAGCGGCCCCAGCGAGGGGAGCAAAAAGGAAACGGAGTTATCGCCGGTGAGAGCGAGAGTGGCCGTGTCGGTTCGACGATCCTTCTTGCGGTGAAAACGAACCAAGGTTACGACGCTTTGTTGCGCCCTCCCTCAGCTCCAATTTCTTGTGCAATTCGTTATGCCCGCTCGCCTCGCGCGAAAGAGCTTTGCGTAATCCGCGCGAGAAAAATTGGTAGCCGCCGATTCCACAATCGCTCGACGAACACCGCTCGTACGCGGATTCTACTATAGGCACTTGCCCTCTCGCCACGAGCCTCGAACGCAAATACCCGGGGCATCGTATCGCGAGTGCTCTATCGGGAAATACGAGAATGTGCTTCGAAAGACGAATCTCGACCGCGAGGGAAGGAGGCAGAGGTACCGTCGTCGACCCAACGGAGCAGCGAGTTTTTACCGCAGGGCACGCGGGATAAGAGGGCAGGGGCGGGGGGGGGGGGGAGAAAAGGAAGGAGGCCGTTTATCGGGCCGATCCGTCACCTCCGGCACACATGCCGAAGAAATTAAGATTTTTTGTCCGCTTCCTCGAGGGAACGGAGCAGCCAGCCATCGTCCAGCAGGCTGGCGTGGGGACCGAGGAAAATAAAAATAAGAGGAAAAGAACGCGAGGACGTCCGACGCCATCGTATCGCGACGCCTCTCGGACGTCTCGATGAAAATGATTTGACTCACCGACTCACGGATCGTGACCGTCCGAAGCTCTCGATCCGCTCCGCTTCCACGGAGATGCGTCCGACTGTTAGGTCCAAACGTAGCTGCCTAAAATGAAAAGAGCAACGCGGATTAATTCGCGGACTATCGGCAGAGTCGACGGTCGATCGTCCGAACGTTCATCGTCGGAGCAGTCCCAAAACCGATGGCAAATATTCGCCAGCACGGGCGTACCTGTCGGAGGGATGAAGAAACGCGGGGAGGAAAGGGCAGGTGCGTTTGTGCACGTGCTTCGAAGAATCTCCAAAATCGGATTTAGACGCGTCGCTTCGGCCGAAAGAGCGGCCGGTAATCGCGCAGACGTGATCGCGAAAGCGAGCGGATGGCCGAGAAGCGGCGAGGAGAATGCGTGTCGGCTTACCTCGCGCGCGCTCCCGTGCTTGTCAAAGGAGCCGGCAAACCGCCAGTGGCGCGCTTTTGCAGGTTAGGTTTTCGCCGGCTCGAAGATTCCCTCGCGCGTCCTTCGTTATTTTCGGTGGAGCCCGAGTCCCCAGAGCGTCCCCTCCGGCCGACTCGCCGCCGCCGCCGATCGATCGCGATCCAGACGCACCTACGCCGCTCCTTTCTCGATTCTACAATTCTATTCCTCGGCGAAACGCATCTACTCCCTTTGGCCCGACACTGCCGCTCGCACACTCTCGTGGCCACTTCGGGCAACTTCGTCCTTCCTCGGGCAGGTGCCTCCCGCTCCGACACGCTCGCTTCGCGATCGTTCCGCCTCGCTCTCCGCACCGCCTAACCTTTGCCCACCTTTGCTCCTCGGATTTATCGGTCATCCGTTCGGTCCGTCTCGCGAGCGGCTCCTCGAAAGGAATCCTGCCTCCTCGCCACTTTGCCGTCTCGCTTTCGCCTTTTGCGTCGCGTTCGAGGCGCGACACGCGTACGAGCACGCGTCGCGCCTGCACGCTACGCCGTCTCCGCTAGATTCGTCTCTCTCTCTCTCTCTCTCTCTCTCTCTCTCTCTCTCTCTCTCTCTCTCGACCAACCAACCGCTTCGAACGCCAACGGTCGGACGAGCGACCGAGAAAAATAAACGGACCAAACCCAGCGTGCCGTCTAGGAGACCTCCCGCTTTTTATCAGGCCCGTAGCTCGCAAAACATGGTTTTTGAACGAACGAAACACGTGCGGTGCGCGGCGCAGGCTGCGTTCTAAATCGGGAGCATTCGGCGTTCGTTCAAATGCGCATCTTGACGCGAATTCGAGCCGAGGAGGAAAAGAGCTGCGGTCGAGTCTTGACTTTTATGCTTCGCCCCGTTGCTCGGTATACGAGCCGCACGAGGCCGGTGCTATCTTACCGTTCTTCGCGATGCCCGTCGCCCTCTCCTTCCTTTGCATCGGTGATCCTGAGCAAAGCGCTTACGACGCTCTCGCTGTCTCTCATCGAATATATTTCTTCGCTTCGTTTCGGTGTTTACGAACGACGTTGGATGCCAAAAGAGGAAAGCATAGTCTGTCGAGAGACGTTGCTCTCTGCGAATTTACCGGTATTGATTTTTTCGAACCAAACTTCGATGTTCGTGGGATCGACGAAGAAGTTGTGTGTCGCTATGAAAGGGGACATTACCGTAAAAGCTCACTGGCTGCATCATACTCGAGCTATTTTATGCGACCTGTTTGTAATCCAACGGAGAGCGTGTAAGTTTCCCTTAATTTTTGACCAAAGCTCTCTCTCTCTCTCTCTCTCTCTCTCTCTCTCTCTCTCTCCCCCTCCCCCTCTCCCTCTCCCTCGTCCGTACACTGAACCTACGCTATATGGTTAAACGCGCAAGAGGTACCTAGCCTCTGTAATTTACCACGGACGTCCTTATGAACGTGGAAAAAAATTGTCGAGCCCTTTTTGCTCATTAGGGCATTCATAGATACGTGGTGAAAAGTATCGAGAGGAATTTGACGATTACGCAATATATGAAATTATATTTGCCGACATAAGAACCCCCACTCGGTTTTATCGCAGCGCGTAACAAACGAGTTTTCCTTTCGTGCTCGGTGAGAGTAAGAGTAATCCTGCAACTTTCATTTGCACGCGTTTGACCTCGTGATGTCATAAATATAATTCTGTATCGTAATCCGAACTCGCATTCTCGCGGTGAAAGGTTTCTACGGAGAAAAGAGGTTAATACCGTAGAGAAAAAAATGGGGGGTTTTTATAGGATGCCTCGACTGTACCAGAAATAAAGAAGTATTCGCGTTACTTTCTCTACGCTATTTTAGCAAATCTAGGATCATCGTGCGAGGAGGACGCTAATTAAGCGGATCGAGTACGAACTCGAGCGGCTATCCTTCTTTCGTACCACCACCGTTCATTCAGCGCCGTCCATTTGCGATCAACTCCAAATTAGCTTCAAAGTTTTTCTTCGAGCCTAGAAGAAGTAGTCTGACGTCGATACGAAAGCTCGAAGCAGATCTACGAGACCGAGAGCAACCGGTGGTCGTTAAAGAGGTCACGGACCGACACGCTTGTCCTTTTTAACCCTTTGAGTCCGATAGAATTTCCGGCTAGCCGCTTCTCGCGGATTTCTCCTACCATCGTACCGTGCATCTTCCGTCTCGCTTCCCGAATCGCAGAGGGAGCGCTTAAAAAGATTCGCGTATAAAGTTAACAGGTTAAAGTCTGCAGGAATGAAGTCACTTCGAAAACATTACCGAGGGAGAACGAAGACCTAACATATTGGCACCGTATCTGGGCCAAGTAAAACTGGTTATGGAAAAGCCTTGCCCGACGCGACTGCTTTTCTTTCGGAAGATGACCAAACTGGTTTCGACCTCCTCGGGGATGTCCTTGGCGCGTATTCGCGATCTAACGTTAATTCCAGATCGCATGCTTCGAGTCGAGGAACGTGACGCATCTCCATCGACGTCGATAAATATTCTTGGAATATTTGGGGCAATCCAGATCCGTCGAGGAATCGGCCGCGCTACATCGGAGCGTTGATGCTCTCGAACGTAATTTTTCATAAAACTCTCCGGTGAGGTTATACGATGCGCAACGATAGAATCGTAGACGGTATTTGCGCGATCCAACGGTGAGCGATCTAATAGGATCCCATGCAAATTTAAGGGAACGTACCGGTAGTCCGATCGGTCCGTCTCATTTAAAATACACCGATACGAATAGCGAGGCGGACGTGGATAAATACCAGTTTCGTACTCGCCACGTTCGAGCATCGTACTTTTGTTTCGAGTAGCGCCAAACCGTCGCAATCGTATTCGCTCTCGTCACACTCGTCTTCTTCGGCCCCGGGTCGAGGAGGAAAACGGGGAAGACGAGGGTCGGAAGGAGATTCGAAGGCGCGTCGAGGAGCGGACATCGATGAGAACCAGGCCTGGGAAATAGGCGAGGGAGAGCGAGGTGTCCCGAAGGAGCGAAGGCGGCCTCGACGAGTCCGTCGGCAAGATTGACCGGCCTGCAAGGTGATGCACGAGGGGCCGCCATATAAGGGGCACAATAATACGAAGTTGAGCCGCAATATCGGCCGCGCCAGGCCTGCGCTCTCGGGCAGGAAAGAGGCTCGCGAAGGGAGGAAGAAGGCTGCGGAGGTCCCGCTTCGTGGAAGTCTCACACGGTCGTCCGAGAGGAGCAGGGGGTCGTTCCTTCCCTCGCCATATTTTTCCGCCTCTCCTTTTCCTCCACTCCGCTCGGCCTCTTGCCCCGCCGAGCGTGCTCGCACTCTCGTCCCCTCTGCCGGATCTTCCCCTCCTTCTCCTTCCGTTTCTCTTCTCTTTCCTCCTCGCCCCTCGCCCCTCGCCCCTCGCCCCTCGCCCCTCGACCCTCGCACTTCGCCGGCACCTCTTCGTATGCACGAAGCCACGCTGGGTGCATCTGACCGACCGCGCGCTGCCACCTCCTGCAGCTTTGGCCGCGCAACGTTGCATCCACCGACCAACCGCATTCCAATCGTCTCCGGGCAGGCGGCCGCGTCGGTCGGCATCCTCCTTTGGGGGAAGAGACTAGAGCACAGTTCCTTTATTACGATTCTGCGGCGACAACGTCGCTGGGAAGGAACCCGCCGCGGACTCTTTCCCTTCGACCTCCGTATCCTCCCAAGGAGACGAGAGGAGAAAGGTTCTCGGTTCGATTATTCTTCTCGATTCGTTTCTCGGCGATGAAATCGAGATCGGGTCGAAAACACGTTCGGCCCTTTCTCACGAAGGGAGGCGCGCGAAGGATTTTCAAAAGCTCGAACCACGTGGGAAACCGATCGTTCGCGTCTCCAATTTTTTTTGACGACGATACTCTAAATCTTTCTTAACCGACCGAAACGACTCGAGCGTACCCTGGCACTACGTCCAGCGCGCGTCCGCGCTACGGCACGAGGAGCCGCGCGAAAGCGTTTCCCCAAAAACGGTTCGAAGCCTCTATCGGTGCCGTCCTTCCTCCAGAATATTCCCAAGGGGGCAAGGGTCTCGAGGAAAATCACGAGAGTACAAATCCCCCGGGCAAACCGCGACAAAGGAAGCCATTAGCCAAATTCCCCCATCGAATGGGATCCGCATCGAACCGGCGATCCCCCGGGGCGATCGATCGCCGCTCGTGAGATCGTCACTCGCCTCTTCCACCTAGGGCCGAAGGGCTGCGGTTTGCCAGAGGGAGAGAGGCAGGGAATGGCGGGGAGAAGGAGAGTGCGTGCGAGGGAGGGCAGGGAGGAGGCTGGAAAGTTTCCGCAGGCGCGACGGTCGCGGCGGTCGAGCCGGTCCCTGGATTGGCGGGAGACGAGAGGAGCGCCGACGGTGAGCCCTGGGCCCTCCGAATCCCTATTGGGGCCCCAGGAGGGACAATGGGAGACCGTTAAGCGCGGCACGGGACTCAGGGATAGAGGCCAGGAGCCGGGCATGGGAATCCCCGAACGAAGGGGAAACCGGAGGAGAGCCACGGTTCGGGCCGAGACTCGCGACGGAGAGAGAGAGAGAAGAAACTGGTTTGTCCGGCTTCTTCCTTCGCCGAGTCCTCTCCCTCTCTTTCTCACTCTCCTCCTCCCGAAGGAACCTCCGCCACCGCCTCCGCCACCGCCTCCGCTGGCGCTACGCCGAAGAATGTTAAGACGAGGGAGAATGGGCTACGGTCTCCAGCTCGGAGAACCGGGGACAATAATCGAGCAGATATGCTCCTATTTCGCTCTCGTCGCAGGCCCGCGGAGAATTTCTGGCCCGGCGCACGATTGTCCAGCCGTTGGATTTAAATAACCCGGACGTACCTGCGTCGGCGGAGATCTCGGTCCGCACTGCTCGCCGAACTTGCCAGGACCTCGGGCGAGATCTCGGCATGGAATTCTTCCCGGATTCGCTACCGAGATACTCGGCTGGCGGCCCACGCGCGCCGAGTTGTCGCCGAGCTTCAACGCGACGCGGTTGCGGATTTGATTAAAATTACCCCGCGAAATCCCGGCGAAAAGATCTTGGAGCGATTCGCTGTCCCGCTCGCGATCGCCGCGAATGCCGCGCAGTCTTGCCGCAGGACCGAACGACCGGCCGTCGCGAATCGGCGAACGGGATCGGAACCAAGGAACGTCCCGGCGTGCTCGAGGATGAATCGACGAAGGGATCGACGTTCTGCGGGATGGCACTCGGGGCGTCAGCTGGGAGCCGCGTGCAACCGCGCGTGATCGCATTTTCCGGTTTCGTCTTCTTCTTTCCTTCGTTCGCCCACCTCGAGCCCACCTCGCCTTCGTCAATGGAAGAGACGGCCGGCATCGGGTTGTCAGTTTTGGGTCTCGGATTTCCGCGTAATCCGAGCCTCGGACGGCACGTGAAAGGGGGGCAGTGCCGTAGAGGATCGCGTCTTCGCCACGTTCCACGAACGGTGCTCGGCGCTCGGGCTTTCTCGAAGGTTCTGCGCGCTTCGACATCGATAGCGCATCGAGGCGGCACCGATCGCATCGACGACGACGTAAGCTGCCGCGGCACCTACCCGGTGTGTGCCTACCTTCTTGCCCGCTCGCGTCGCCGACGGTCGTGCATACGCGCGACCAATGCCTATCGGCGCGACCAATTGACGTGCTCGCGAAATTTCCGCAATGCGGTGCCACAGCGCCTCCATTCGTTTCCGGTGAATGTCCCAGGCGCTAGGCGCGCCCCTATTCGGGAGGCCTTCCGCTCCCGAGGGCACGAACCGCTCGGCAAACTTGGAATCCGAAGGACGCGGATGCGGAAGGAGAAAGGGTGAAAGGGTGCTCGTGTCGAGGTGACATCGGTGGGATCGGTGGCGCATCGCGAAGATCGTTGGCAGATGCTTCGACTTGGACAGGGGGCAAAGGAGCGCGCTCTTAAGGAATCTTGGCACGGCGGTTTGGAACTCTAGTTTCGGGCTTATCTCGCTCGGCGCTCCCCGAGGCGCGGCACGGCGTCGGCCGTGTGCGGAGCGCGAGCCAATTTTGCGGTTCTACCTCGCTGCATCGCCAGGATCCTACAAGTGGTTGACCCTGGCCACGTCGGCCGTTCCCGTCGAACGCCGCGGCCCAGGAGGAATGCGCCTCCTTTCCTCTCCTCCTTACGCATCATCCCCGAGCCAATGCGGCAATATCGAGCATTCTCGAGACTTCCTCTCGATCCTTGCGTTCTCTCCAATTTCGGCTCCTCGCCTTGGTAGGTCCACGCGCTTCGTCGACGCTTCTTCGGTGCATCGCGTTAACGACCCATCTCGCCCGACGCGCCGCTTTGATACGGCTCGCGGCTCGTCGCCGATTTTCCAGGAACTTCTCGCAGCGATCGCGTTGCCGCAATTCTTTGCGCGCATAATCATCGATGGACGCTACTTCGATAAACGCGCGTCTGACCTTGAAACACGCTCGATCGAGCCGCCTGGGATAAAACGTCGTGCGAATTGGGCTTTTAATTTTTAACGTTTTGTCGAGTGCGAGGGCCTAAAACTAAAAGATCTTCGGGCATCGTGGCGAAAGGCTTTTTGGAAGAGATGCGCAATTTTCGACCTTCCCCATTAGCTCCGAGGAAGCCTGTACGTCCACATCGATATGCTCTGCCAAATGTCGATCGTTCGCGTTGCTGCGTAACATTGCGGGCCAATTAAACGCCGCGCGTCGATTAAATTTAATAAAGAGAGAAAGAAAGAGAGAGCGAGAGTTTTTGCGCCCGGTACTGCGATATCGAGGAATGCGCCTGTGGGAGCAAAAGCGCATTTTTATCAAGAACTATTCGATCACGGTATTTCTAGGCACGGCGAATGTGGGGTTAAACGCGATCTCCTTCCACGCGTCGCGCACGGTTTGAAAATGAGCTGCGCGCGTTAGCGACGCAAGTACTCGTGCGAGCGTGCGTTCGATTTTGCCGAGCCGCCATTGACCACCTAGGAGTATCCCAATGACGCGCGGTACGTTCGACGAAAGTTAGTTTCGCACCTTTGAAAAGGGTGTCGATCGAAAATGGCAGAGAGGGATTTACGTCGGGCACGCTCTCTTCGGATAATCAACAATCGCACCCTGTCACACCGCTTTATCCCGACAGGGCCTCGGGAATCTTGCGAAGGATTCCTCCCTTGGATGGAGAACAAAACGCGATTGTATCGTACCGGTCGTATAAATCGTACCCGAAGGTACTTTAGACGCGATTACGGGTACGTTCATTACTCTTCGCAACGCCTCCCATTTCCCAGCGCTCCTCGAGGCTTTCGAGCGTTATCCGCGAGACGGACGCTTTGCCATATATTACCCGCTCCTGATATTTTAATGCGCTTACTCGGAAAGCGAAACGGAGGCCGGATACCGGGCGAGATCAAAAGCCTTTTCGGACTTTGTCGCGAATGCGTCGAACCGGCCGGGACTCGCGTCAAGGGATCGGGGAGTTTAGGGAATAACGAGGGACTCGGCAAATGACGGGATCGTACCACGCGTCCCCTCGAAAGGTGCACGAACGCGAACGACACTGGCTAGGAGCTAGCGTAGCACGTGCACCGTCCGCGGTACACCTGCACCGCGCTCGCACCTTCTTCGCGTTCGAATCCACGACCCGTGCGCCGCACTTTAAGCGGCTTTCGCGTTATTCGCACCCTGCCTATTTCCAACGACGAGGATCGTCCAGTTTGTACGAGACGCAAAAAAGCGAGGCGTGATTGGTCGTTAAACCGGATACCGGCATATCCCCCTCCCCTCGCTCCTCCTGCCAAACTTGGACGCTGTCGCAAAATTCGAGGGCAAGAAGGTTTGAAGAGTTTCCAATCGCATCCGTTCATACGCGGGAGCCACGTTGCCTCGACTTTTCGCCTTATCAAATCGAGTACCGCTTTCGATCCCAAGGAAAACCACGAGGCGCTTCCGGCCGTGTACGCCCGACGAGGCTCCTCGTTAAGACCGAGTAGAGCTCCGCTCGCAGGTTCGAAGCGCGAAGAAGGAAGCGGTCTGGCCGAAGCTGCGAAAGGAAAGTATTGGATTACATTTGGCGACGGGCGTACGAGTCGAACCGGTCCATGTCGGCCACGGCCCTTTCCTTTGCGCGCGGCCGAGCCAAGCTTTTCCCTCGAACCGCCCCTCGCGTCCTCTCGGGCCGCAACTTTTGAGAAATCCCTTCGGTACCTCTCTCGCCCCGACGCTCTCCGGTCCCACTTTTTCCCAATCGCATCTCCTTCGAGCTCGGCCCTCGTCCTGGACGTGTCCTGGAATCTCTCTCTCTCTCTCTCTCTCTCTCTCTCTCTCTCTCTCTCTCTCTCTCCATCGAGACGTTTCCGCATTAGGCGGCTCGGCCCGCCAGCGTCGAGTGCCATCGAGAAGGTTCGTCCGTCAAAGGAGACGGACGAGTAATCGCGCGTAACCCTCCGACGCCTGCCTTCGCAAATGACTCCAAAGCAATTACGCGGTCAACGACGCGCACGCCGATATTTCACCGGTGCGATTCTAAGAAGGGGCAGTGCGCGGGTTTGGAAGGCGGCCGCGAGCGGATTTATGGAAGAAATGAATTGAGGCGCGACGCTAACGGCTGCTGCTCCCAAAGGCGCGGGCCGACCGGCCGAGGGCGAGGCGTATCGGTGCAGGCTTAATTGGTTCTTATCGCGAGGCAAACCGTCCTTTGCGCTCACCGTCGAATCGTAAATTCATCGGCTAGCCGAATAAACGTTTTGTCGGTTAACCGAGGAGCGTTGACGTTCCGTTGTCGCGCCGCGCGCCCCGCCGCCCTGCCGGTTCTTCTCGCAGCGATTCTGCCGGCGGAAAACAGCGCTCGGAAGCGCTCGCAACTCCAACCTTACGAATCAGGCTGGATTGGCTAGCCGATGCGTAATACGCGGAAACGCGTCGAGCGTTTCACGGTCGGGCGAGCTTTCTGCATTCCTTCGGAAAGGAAGCTTCGTTATGTCGCGCCGCTCTACCTCGCCTATTTGGGTTTTAAAGGGCAAACCCATTGGCGAAGACGAGGCACGGGATACGAGACAAAGTCCCCGATCGCGTAATCGCCGCTGGCTGACGTAGCCGTGTGCTCGGATAAGATTTCTAAACGGCGAAAGGATCGGTGTATCGCCGAGCGGTAAGGTTTTCAAAGGCTTCGGCCCTCGAAGCGTGGAACTCCGATGGCGGCCAAGGAAGATCCCGTTGCGAGATCGTAGCTGCATCTCGCGCACAGCTCGTGCCCCTCGCCGGTACATAGGCGGCCGGTTGGTTAAGTTTCTCCGGCACCGATCGTCCGCCGAGCCAGCGCCGTCTGCCTTTGAGAGCCTCCCAACTCGCTGCCCGAGCCGATTCTCCCTTCGCGGCTCCGCCAACGGAAACGAGGCTCAGCGGTGGGAAGACGGTGGAGAGGAGAGACGAAACGGTTCCTCGTGGATGGTCGACGCTCGTGCGCTTTGCTATACACACGTCGATGTCCACTTCGGAAAACTTACTTTTCGAAAAACGAGCTCGCGACGCTCGTTCGAAACTCGGTGCCTCGTCGCTGGGTTCGTCGACCGTGACATTCTCACGAGCGAGGAGCGCCTTCTCTTACCACTCCCCCCCCCCCCCCTCGGCCAAATCCTGGGCTGGCTGGCTGGCTGGCCGGCCTCGCGATTGCCGTAGCACGCTGGTATCGCGGATGTAAAGATCGATCGAAAATCGCGCGTATCTGGCGGTGGGTAGCGGGCGGCTTTGCGACGACGCGGATCTACCGACGCGAAGGGCGGAGCGCGATAGAAAGGGCCGAGAAGAAGAGGGCGGCATTAACGGAATGGAGATTCTTTGAGCGTACGACGAGGAGGATCGAGACTCGCTGTGCTATCGACTAGAAATTCCGAAAGAGCGGCATCGTTCGACGGCACTCGGGCGTACTCCGAGGAATCTCCGATCGACTTTTCTCGACGGATACAGGAGGATTATCGGGATACGAAGCGATTACGTGCACCTCGGGAAGTAGCGAGTCGCGAAGGAATTCCGACTCCTTTCTCACGGCGCGATACTCCACTTGCCTCGCGAGAATTCTAAGCGTAATACGTACCACCGCGATTTCGTTATATCTGCCGTGACGTCACACTCGACCTCCTAATCTACGATTTACGCCGGTTCTCACGATTCTCCAAACGCCGTACCTCGCGTAATATCGCAAACGTCGCCTTTCCCGTCCGGTGCGCGTGCTAATGGAAAGCGTACGAGCGCCAGTTGGAAAGCGCGCGAGAAGTGGCCGCGATGAAACTCGGAATGGAAATGGGCGAGCGGCGTTTTTCGAGCGCGGAGACGCGGGGAAGTTTCCGTGGAAAATCGTTCTCGATGGGACCGCGAGGAAATTCGTAGCGCGGACACCTCTCTCACGGTACCGTTGCGCTCGCCGCGCAAAGGCCACTCGCGAGCCTGCCGGAACATTGGAGCGTTCCTCGCGAAAAGAGCGACTGCGCTTCGGCCAAAAACCGGCCCGTCATCCGGCGGGCGCGATTCTACGAGGGCAACGAGGAGGCCCCCCTGGTTCCGCGGAGCTCGAGAGAGATAGACGCCGGGCGTGTCGAGGCCGGCCGGAGAGAGTGGAGAAAACTCGGGCAAATTTCCACGTACTTTCCGCCTCATTATCGGCCGCTCGACCACCGGTATCCGCGAGCAGCGGTTCTAGAGTGCGTCGAAGGATCGAGCGGATGGTGCGCGGCTCGAGCGGGCCGCCTTGCGTCATCGCCGTTCATCCTCGAGGGAAAGAATCGCGCCTCGGCGAGCCGCCCTCGATGCGGCCGGATGCACGGCGGACTCTCGGAGCTCTCGCGAGCCCACGACTTTCTCCTTCGCTGGCCGAGCAGCGTGGGGCGGCGTTGCGCAAGGCGAGCGGCGAGGAGCGATCGCTCCTGAACGATGCCATTGCGCTATTTTGCTCCTGGCTGCGGCGCGGAACGTGGCGCCGAAGGGGGTGGGTTCCGCGCGGCGGGTTTGCTCGCGACAGTGGCGCGTCGAGGGGGGCGATGGGGAGGGGGGGGGGATGGAGGAAGAGGAGCGTTCGCCAGAAGAGGCGCGCGGCCCCCGGCGAGGCACGGTTCGGCTGGATGCACCTCGGCTGATTCACCGTACTTCCGTTAACCGGTCCCACAGCCAAAGACTCGAGCACTCGCCGCACCGAAATAGGCCTCGAGTATTGATAGATCGGGCCGGTTCCGTCCAAGCGAAGGTGGCCGGTGTCCGCTCTTCGCGAGACACCTGCCCCCCTCGGACGCGAGCTTCTCCAGGCTCGCGACGGCCACGGCCGCTCGCACGCTCCCTCCCGCGGCCCTCCGGCGCCCGCTCGCGCCGATGCGTCCGCGGCTGCCAGAGCCAGCCCGAGGAGAGCCGTCGATCGCGCAAACTTCCTTCGGGATACACGCTCGTGGAAGCGCGCCGACGAAGCCTCCGGCGGTCGAGCTTCGAGCGGCGCCTCGATTCGCCACTCGCCACTCGCCACTCGCCAGTCGCCACTCGCGACGCGCGTTCGCGTACTTGCCACCGCGCCGTCCCGCCGAAGTGGATGAGCGCTCCTAGCTGATTGCACTCGCCTCCCCGAGGAGCCGCCAAATTTTCGCGGTCTCGACCTTGCCTTTGAATACCGACCCGGCCGTCCTTCCAGAGGACCACCGACGGTATCGCCGTTGGTTGCTTGGCACGGTAAATCTTCCTCGCGTGCCAAACCCGTCGATTTCTCCTCGCTCTCTCGAGGATATCGATGGGGCGCTCGAGATGGCGGGAAGAGAGAGAAAGAGAGCGAGAGTCGAGGAGCGAGAGGGGCTGGGGGAGGGGCTGAAAGTCGGCGAGCGTCGGCCTCGAGACGCCGGAGGCGCGCTTGCGCGAGGGCCGTGCGGCCTGCAGCGGGGAGGCCTTTTTCGGAGGGCGGCCGGCGAATATCGACGCGTCGCAAGCGAGCAGCGGGGGTTCGCGGCTGGCAAGAGTCTCGGCGAGGCCAAGGGCTCCTGGGGTCGGTCGAGGGATCCAAGGCCACGTCCAGGATGCCGCGCACGCCTCCCCTTTCTCCGTGGAGCGTTGCCAGGTCGATGCGAAGGCCGGAAACTTCCGAAACGGCCGACGCTTCCGTGGGGGAGCGAATTGGGAGAAAGGAATCGGGAGAAACGGAGAAGCGTTGCATGGAGATGTCGCGCCGAGCACCCTTCCCGTACACGCACCGCTCCTTATTTTCCTTGCCGTGCGAGTGCCTGCAGCGCCGATGCAGCTCTTGCGCGCACCGCCGGGATAGCTCGGCGGCAGAGCGGAAAACCGGCGCGGCAGCTCTTTTCGCGTCCAAGCACCAGCCCGCTTTTCGCGCAACGCCATCGGCCCGATCACCGCGTTAACGCTCCGCGCGTTAATCCCGAGATGAGAGTCGCCCATTCCGCGGCACGGCTCGGCTGGCCAAGCGTATTCCTCATCGATCCTTCGATATCAGGGACCTTCGACGAATTCTACGATAGGCCCGCGTTCCCGTCGGCCCCGCCGGACGCCGTACCGATTCGGCTTGAACGCCAGAATGGACGTTGGACATCTTCCGTAAGGGGCAGCGAGAGGGAGAGGGAGAGGCGGCGTTCAGAATTCTCGCAAGGAGAGCCGTCACTCGCGGCCAGCGCGTGCAACGTTTGTAAACACGAATGGGCTGCGAGCGACCGAGCGACCGACCTCGACCACCGTCGTCATCCGTCTTGCCTCCTCTTCTTCGCCTTACACCACTGGACAAGCTCCCCCCGCCACCCCCCCCCCCGCCCCTCCTCGGCCGAAACTCGATGGTCTCCACACGCTTCGAGCGGAGGAGGTCGCTCAACGGTGCAGGGCTCCGAGGGACCGGTTCTCCCTTGGATCGAAGGACGCGCGATGGCGCGCCGAAGGTCATTACCACCGAAAGGTCATTATCACCCTTCCTTTTCGAGGCAGTCCCGTGCGCGTACGCACGCGCCAATTGCCAATTGCCAATTGCCAATTGCCAAATGCGAGCGGGCCTAGCACCCACTCGAATGCCCACTCCCGCGATAGACAGGCCCCCCCCCCCGCTTTCCTCGCTCACCGTTCGACGAGAACTCGCACACCCTCGGCGTCTTCCACGTCTTCGACTTGGAAGAAGCCGAGGAAAGTCCGGGAGCACCGCGCTGGTCGGCTCACCGCGAGAGAGGAGCGAGACGCGTGCCCGCGAAAGAGTGCCTCTCGGTCGTACGTTATGGCGGACCGTCGGCTCGTGGACGCCGCAGCCGGAATCCGTCGATGGCTCGTATCCGATCGCCCCCGAGGATTCGCGACGGGCGCGCCCCGAGCCGAGCCTTTCCCAGATTTCCGTCTGGCCGATCAGCGATACCGATTTGCACGAATTTTATTCGGCGCGGCTTTTGCTCGCGAGCGTCATTGTGCCGGATACGATTTATATCGCATCGATATCCCTCTCGAAATCCGTCGCGTCCAAGCGCTCGCCAAATCCCTATCCGCGCGAACGACCAAAGGGCAACGCGATGTGCCGGACGTATATCCAGTGGAATTTATATCGGTTCCATCGAAATGGGAAAGAGACGTAAAAATAGCCGGAAACGAGCCGGGAGCGTTGTTCGATCGAACCTTCTCGATCGTCGCTCTCGTCGGCGAGCGGCCGAGAGGAGAGAGTCGCGCTCGTTTTTCGAGGGGGAGCGCTGGACGAGCGAGCGTTGCCAGATTCTCCGATTCGGCTCGATCTCTCCAAGAAAGATAGGAGGGCCTCGGACGCGCCCTCGGACGATCCTCCTGGCACGGCCCTCCGCCCTTCCCACCTCGCGCTTCTCCTCTCCGGAAAAAGAAGGGGCCGAAGGGCTAATGGATTTAGCTCCCCACGGAGGCCGAGGCGGCTCGGTTTTGAAAGGGAAGAAGGTCGGCTTTTCCGCCGACCGGCCCGCGGGATCGAAGGGCGAAGAGGCAAAGTCCTGGGAGGAGCTGCTATCTCCTCTGCACGAGGATCGCCGAGAGAGAGAGAGAGGATTCCGCCGACGCACCGCCGCCAACTCTGGATCGTGGCTTATCCGCGAACAGCCTCCTTCGGCCCATCTTCGCCTCCTCGGCGAGGGTGCGAGGCTGCTCGATATTCGAGGCAGCAATTACGTTGGAGCGCGGGACCGAGCCGAGCAACGCCGGCCGCGGGGCGCACCCTCCTAGGGCCGACTCCGAGGGCGAACGGTAGATTCGCGTTCGGTAGGGCGGCTTATCGAATTTCGACGGGGGTCCCCTCGGGAACCTGTCGCGATCGAATTCACCCTCCCGCATTTATACGTGGGTCCGCGCGGGAGTGAGCGGCAGCGCGCGTGGCCCCGGGTTAATGACGCCGGCGACTGGAGCGGGGGGGGGGGAAGCCGAGGCGTTTCTTCGAGCCGCGGGAGAAGCCTCCGGGGGAGGGGGGGAGCGCTGGAAGGGTGGCCCTCGAGGGCTCGCTCGGCCGAGATGCGAGAGAGGGTGGAGGTCGAGCTCCTGGCCGCGGCCGAGCGTTCCACGCCGCGCTCCTCGACGGAAGGTCCCTTCGCTGCTCCGCGACCTCGCTTGGGACCTCCGACCTTCCCCATTATCCGCCGCGACGACGTTCGGGAGGCCTGCGCCCGGCTCTACCGCGTCACGGCGCCATATCGTCGCCCCGAACGATCGCTCCGATCGATGCCGAAGATCTTCCTCGGCTCTTCCGCGGCCGTTTCCCAACTCTCCGAGCTTTTCGAGCTTTTCGAGGTTCTCGAGACTCGCGCGGCCCTTTGGAACGTTCGGCGAGGCGGCGAAAGGAGCGGTGGCGCGCTCGCCTGCTCCTTCGCGAGCTCGCCCCTGCATACCGCACTGCGACAGCCTGTCCCGAGATGCCGCCGCATCGACGCGAGCGAAGAAGCTCTGCGCCCTGGCTCTAAGCCCCTGGCCGATGAGCGGGAATCTTTGCGGCTAGGCGCTCCAAATAATAGCCCTCCGAGGAGCCTTTTCCTTATTGGACCGTCCTTCTCTATCTCTCTTCGTCTTCGCCCGAAGGACTCTCGGCAAAAAGGAGAGAAGCCTCGAACGGGGCAGAGTTCCTCGAAAGGACCTCTCGGCCGAATCGGAATGAACGCTTCGAATTTCCCTGAGCGATGTTCGACGATGGGAAGGAGGGAAAGGACGTTTGCGTCGTCGGGCAAAGCAGCTGGGGCAAACGAATGCGAGAAGGGTATCGCGAGGATAACGAAGACCGCGATACTCGCGAAGAGAGATGGAGCCTGAAAAGGTGGTGGAGGAGGGGGATCGATCGAGGAAACAACGAAAGTGTCCCCGCTCCTCTCCCTCTCCTTCGAGCCGGCGAGGCACGATCGTCTGGAGGGTCGGCGGTGTCGGCAGTCGGCGTCGAGCGCGGTGCCTCGCCATCGGGCGTTTGCGGCCGGAAAGCTACGGCAATACCGACTCGAGTCGCGAGCTCCGGAGGATCGAAGGAGTCTTCTCCGGTGGCTACGATGTTTCTCGTCCTCCGGCCGAGCGGAAGTAGATTTCATTAGAGCGCGTCGTGCAGATTTCGGGGGAAACGGCACTGGAGCGTACGTCGAGCGAGGCGAGAGAACGTAAATCATCCACAATTAGGATGATCCGAACGCCATTGCGCGCGTCCGGCCTACCGGCGCCCAAAGTGGACGTCCGTCATCAAATTCCGCTCCGACGTACCCTCCACGCTCGGATGGACGCGAGCGTTTGCGAGCCGACGTACGTGTACGTCGGGAGCGTGCCGAGTACCGATTCGTACCTGAGGCCGATATACGGACGCGCGTTTCGCGAGGAGAGAGGGAGAGAGAGGGAGAGAGAGAGAGAGAGAGAGAGAGAGAGAGAGAGAGAGAGAGAGAGTATCCATCGAGCACCGCTCTTCGTTCGATCGCCCTCGGACCGAGTAGGCTTCGCCAGAATTCACCCGAGCACCGCGCGACGCTTTGATTTACGCTTTACAACGTCGACTCGCGTTTCCACGCTCGTTTTTCACGCTTCGAGTTTTCCACGTTTCGCGTACGTTCCTACGTTCTTTTTTAACGGAACGAAAGCAAAACCTGCGCCGTAGGAAAGGCCAGCCTAATTCACCCTCTCGAATTACCGAAAGAAGTCTCGCAAAAGGCTGCGCCCTAAATTAAATTTGCCCGAGACCTTGATAAAACGGTCGTTGGAATTTTATTGCGGTACGTATTTCTGGAATTCCAATATCCTGCCCCTTCTTTATCGGCTTATCGCGCACGATAAAAGTCGGGTCCGCGTTTATTCCGCGAGGAAAACGCTTTACGGCCAGCCTTACCAAGTCTTACCCGCGGAGCTCTCGCTCCGCTACGATTCTTTACCATGACGAACAGGTAGGTGTCCTTACACCGCCACGGAGTGAGTGACAGAGAGAGAGAGAGAGAGAGAGAGAGAGAGAGAGAGAGAGAGAGAGAGAGAGAGAGAGGCAAAGAGGAAGAGACAGCGTGGGGTGTTCCGAGGGCTGGGAGGCCCGAGCAGGAAAACGGAACGGGGAGTCGAAAAGTGGAGGGGGAAATGGCATTTATCGAGGACGCGGGAGGAGGAAATAGAATTCGGACGACGGATTCCGGGAAGAGGGTGACTTCTCTACTCGGCGCCAACAGACTCGACGATTTCGTCGGATAAGGATGGAAAAAAGGGGAGGCCTTCTCGTTTCTCGCGCCGATGATGGAACCGCGAGCATCCTTTCCCAATGGTAATTTATGGATCGCCAGGGGCTCGAGTTAGCGTTGGATCGATCTTTCGCGGCCGCCCAATCGCCCCTCGCGCATCACCGCCCTCATCCCATAATAGGCACGCCACGGAATCCTGCCACCGGCCGATCGCGCCAAACGCATTGCCCGCCGACCGTGTCGGAGTCCTTCGATCGGCGCGACTCGCAACGCGAACTTCCCCCGCCGGTGCGCGCTCGCTTCCAGGCCCGCCGCGTGTGCCCGCACCTTCCTTCCGAGAAGAACGGGGACGGGGGCATCTCCTTCTCGAGGGGCAGACGAGGGAGATGCCCTTCCTGGCTGACGGGCGGAACGTTTGGAAGAAGTTATCGTGGTTCTCGAAGGAGGCCCCGAGATTTAGAGCGTACCTTCGCGTCCTCCCTGGGAATCTTCCCAGCAAGAGTGGCCGGGGTGCTGGGTCAGGAGACGGGGGTGTATCAACCGCCGTGGCCGGTTTTTTTCAAGACCCCTTCTATCGAGCATCCACGAAGGACTCTAAACGGTTCTTCGCCGACGTAAATGACGTCGATGACGCGACGGTCTCCTACCATCAAGGTTTATTCCAAGTTGGCCTTTAGGACTTTTCGGTATTTCATTACGGCAGGAGCCTCCCGTAAAGAATCCGTGGTCGATGCTTCGCGACGGTCCACCGCGGAACGCCGGTTAAAATACAAAAGCGCGAAAGATGTTGGAACGCGAAGCCATACCGGAAGGTGCTGCGGGGTACGATGTGATCGGTCTTCCCTTCTCCTTCGATCGGCCACCGTCGGCCGGGTGTCGTCGATCCATCTTGGCTCGAGCCGTCGAAGCGGCCGCCAGGCTGCCTCTCCGTCGTCTCCCCGAAGCCGAATCGACGAGCGAGCAGATTCGAAAGCGAGAAAGATTCGCACCATCGATGGACACCACGGCGAGAAACGAGGAAGCGTGCGACCTCCGAGATGTCGATGACCGGCGCGCTGTACGCCTTTGCGCCTCGCTCTTCGCCGACACGGTCCTGTCGTCGCTCGCGAATACGCCACCTCGCAGCCGTCGATCGGCGCGGCTCGAGGGATGCGGCAAAGGGCAAAGGGTAGGGAAAATCTGAGGCGAGCAAGGTTCCGGTAGCGCGTCCGCATCGGGTTTGTCGCATCGGGTTTGTCGCATCGGGTGCTCGGTCGAACGGGGCGTAGGAAATGGAGAATACGAGGTTTTCGTCGTTCGATGGCTCTCGACCACGTCGCAGCTGCGTTCGCTATGGAGGGAAAAAGAGGCGAATCGAGAATACGCGGACAGGCCCCGCGTCCGTGGCGCGCGCACGAATCGGGAGGAGGATCGGAAAGCGCAGGCTCGTCGGCTAATTTTGAGGACGATCGTCGAACGAAAGCGAGGATATCGACCTCGCGCTCGAGCCGGTTCCTCCTTAAATCCACCCTTGGTTCGTGCGCGCGTGTGATAACGGCCAGATACGCTTATCGATAGCGCCTTTCGAATCGCCTTTCGTTCTTGGCACGGAGAGACGCGCGTTGCGCTTGCATCGGCCGACCGCCGGCGTAATGGCACCGCCGACGCGCGGTATTACGCGGTAGTTGGAAACTAGGAAGTAGCGGAGCCGCGCAAAGTGGGGCAGTCGTACGCCGAGCGCCCACACTCGCTCTCGCTCAAGGTGGCGCCCAATGGGCAGGCTCGAGCTCGCCCTTTTCCCTTTCACCGGCCATGGACGCATCGATTCGTTCTGCGTCCCGTCGCGCGGCAATGCCCAAACGAGCGAGTGCAACGCGCGCTCTTTCCCGTAGCCGACGCGCCTTCTTTGCAAAGGACCGTACAGCCATCGTCTTGGCCCAACGTTCCGCGTAAACCGTACTCGCCGAAGCGGAGCCGTTGCCTCGGCGCACGCACGACGGCTCCTTCTTCCGATTTCGAGGCGAGAGGAAGAAAAGAAACGGGGCGTCGTCGTTGGCATAAGGAGAGGGACGATTAGCGCGCGAGGGGCGCTGGTCGTGCGCGCGAGGTAAGGTACGGAGAGGGGTCCGGAAAGGGGGAGCGAGAGGCGGAGGGAAGGTCGAGGGGTGGGGGTGGGGGCGGGGGGAGGGGGAGGGGGCGAACGATATCGTTAAATCCACGAGGCAGCCAGGGGCATGAGGACGTTTCCCACTGTTTATGGGCCACCGTAAAAGCGAAATGACTCGGGAGGAAAATTTTACGGATCGCGGTACCTCCCAGCGGCGCGCCTCGTATTTTTCCCCTCGGCGAGGAGCGAGGAGCGTCGCGCTGCGCGACGTCCGTTGGATTTATCGCGTGCGGAGCTGCTGCCGAGAATTACCGTCTTGCCTTCCGGAGCCTCCAAGGCGTTGCTCGATGCTCGCCTAACGGAACAGCGGCTTTCGAGCGTGGAGGATACCGATTGGAACGCGAAATGGGGAAATTCGCGAAATCCCACCGGGCCGAGCTTTTCCCCCCATCCTCCTTTAAACTCGGACGTACCGACGTTTCCTTCGCGCCCACGCTCCTCCGCCACCCCCCGGCCGGGATACCGGCATAACGCGACTCGCGAGAGGAGAGGAAGGAGGCTGGACGAAGGCGTCGTTCCGAAACTAGCGCCTCGCTCCCGTCGACCGATTTGCATCTCGCCGCGACAGATGTCCGCGCGCCTCGGAACCGCCTCCCCTTCGAGGCCCTCGGGGCTCCACTCCCGCTGGCCCCTCGAAAACTCTTTTATTCAAATTCCATCTTGCGCAATGATAAAGGGCGAAGCCCCGCACGGCCTGCCGGGTAAGCCGGGCCGGCTCCCGAGCGGCACGAGGCCGGGCAGAGGTTCGGGCGCGGACTCGAAGGAGGCGCCGTTACCGAATCTTAGATTCCTATCCCATCGGCGTTCTCGCCTCGAACGCGAAGCGAGCACGGCCGGGAGCTCTCCTCGGGAATGACGCGTCGATGGGCAACGATCGTCCGTTCGTTTCCTCCTCGGACGATCCTGCCGGAAAGTTCCTCTCCCGAGTGGACTCCGATGGCGCCGCGGACGGAGGAGAGGGCCGATGGCGGTTGCGAGAATGAGGCAATATTCGATCTCATCGGAAGCCCGGTGGTTGGCTTCCTAGGATCGGAGCGTATCCCCCGAGAGAGGATCCAATCGCGATCGCTGCATCGTGCATCGTTGGACGATCCGATTAGGCCCCTAGGCTCCAACGGATAAATACGTAAATCGGCGGCATATGCGAGGGAAACGTCGGTAAACGTGACCGACCCGAAATTGCAGCCTCGCGAGTTTCCCGGCCGATCAACGCTCCCGACGAAGTGCCCGACGACCCGCTTGACCCCTCCGCCTGGCTGACGCCGCGTCTAACCCCGCGCTAGACGCCTGTCGCGCATCTCGAAGCGTCGGCCGCGCAACGATGAGGGATCGGAGGAAGGACTTTTCGTCCGCGTCCCATCCGCGCGCTCCGACGAAAGTCCGGGGGAGGAAAGGAGGAGAAATTCCTCTCTCGATCGATGGGCGGCACGCGGAAGAAGGATCTCGCGCCAAGGCACCGCGGCCGTGCACGCTCGCTCGTGCGCCGCCCCGAGGAATCCGGCCTCCGAGGAGGCGTCCGGCGAGCGCGAGGAGAGGTCTCCGAGGTCAAGGCAGCGAGGCCGTTCACCAGGATCGTTCTCCTCCTTTCCTCCTCCCGGGCTTCCTCGCCCTTCGGAGCGCAATTCCGCGTCGGTCGGCCGAGCGATCGATGGCGCATCCTCTGGCGCGCGTTCCTCCTCTTTCCGAAACTCCTCCGACTCGGCATCGGGCAGAATTGGGTTCTCGGGCTAGAGGAGGAGAATGCGCGTCGCGCGATACCCGAAAGACGGGAGCCTCGAAGGGAGAGGCGGAGAATCGGCGGCGATCGCGCGCGTTAAGCGGATCGATCGCGATTTCGCCGATAATCCGTCGCTCGACCCCTTGATTATTCGCGATAATTGGGTCGAGGCTCGGCTCGAGGTCGCTCTTCCGGCGTGCTACGCGTTCGAAAGTACACCTGAGAAATGCCGGTATAATCGTAGAGCGTCCGGGCAAACTTTTCTCCGCACGGCCCGAACGCAGAACGGCTCGTTGAGCGCGCTTTTAATCGCCAGAGCTCATCGTTGATCTCATTATTCCGCCGTACCGGGCACGATTTAATTATGATCCTGCGATGCACGCCCAGCGGCACTCGTCGATTAATATCCTGCGCGTACGGCCCGACATTACGCGCATAAACGACATCGTTGACCGCCGCTACGAAAGGATCGTTTGTCGTATCGCGCAAGCCGGTTTGATCCTCTCCATCCTCGGCTTTGCCGACCCTCGTTTTCCCCCTTCCCCCCCCCCCCTCACTCTCTCTCTCTCTCTCACTCAATCTCTCTTCGTCTCACGGACGAGTCTCCCGTGACGTCCGATTTTCCAAAAACAACGCGGCGGCACCGATCGTCCGAACGAATCGTCCGGCTGCCAGTTAAATATACTCTTTGCCGCATTACCTCTATCGTGCCAACGGGTTTTGCCATCGCGAAAAACGTCGAGGGATATTTCCTGAGAGGAAATTGAACGATCGCAATTCAGGAATATTTCCTTTTCCCTTCGAAACGCCGCTACGCGATTTCTCTTACGAGAAAGGGAAATAAAAACGTTGGAAGGTCCTTCCACGATAATAATTTCCTCTCCAATCTAGCCGGAAAACTTGTTCGCGGTACTGGCGTTATTTTTAAGCGAGCGTATGCCACCTTGGAAAAAGGCCCAACGCTTCTCGTTAAACGAGAAGCGCGTCGTTTGTAACAGGGCTCGGGGCCTTATCGGAGGCTAGCCGTGGAGGAGACCCGTAGAAAACTCCCGGCCGTGGTTTCTCACCTTTCCCGGCTTAATAAGCGCCGGATAAAGAAACACGAGCGGTACGCGGCGCGATTTTGGGCGGCCCACGACGAAGGAACGGCGTCGATAAGGTCTGGCCGAAAAGACAGGTTCCGATAGCCGATGATCGGCCCTTTCCGCTCGGAGCGAGAAAGCTCCGAGGCGACGATCCTTTTTTCTCGATATAGATCGTAGCCCTTTTAGCCGTGACGTTGCTCGAGCCGCCTTTGCCGGCCCTCCACGGAAGTCCGCTGCTCGCAGAGCCGCATCGTCGGACCGAGTACGCGCGCCCGGGATAAATATCGTGCCACTGGCCGAACAAAAGGAACGTCGCGTTTCGAAGGATGAGAAACGTTTCCGACTCGAAATCGAGAATTGCGGTCTCGCGGTGGATCGGCAAACGCAGGCTTTTCGCCTCGAAAGTAACGTACCTCGTATAGACCTAAAAATCTCTCTCCAACGCCCCCAAGTTTATCGAGCACGCGGCAGATCTTCCTCCGACTTGACCGACGAAAGGCCTAACGATAAATATCCGACGCGGAAGGAAGGCCGACCTTACCTAAGTTGCGCCGAGTAATTTTAAATAAACGGGAGCTAGCCGAGGTGGAAAGGAAAGTCTCTCGAGGCGGTGCGCCCCTCTTTCGGGAGACCGGAAGCGAAAGTGGCCGCCGTTGAAAAAGTTTCAAAGGTCTTTAGACGCCGTGAATCCTCGCGGTGACATCGAAGCTGAGCGCAAACAGCGGCGCCTCGAAAGACGGTGGAGAGTGAGAGTGAGAGAGAGTGAGAGTGAGAGTGAGAGAGAGAGAGAGAGAGAGAGAGAGAGAGAGAGAGAGAGAGAGAGAGAGAGAGACCTTCGAAAGGAATGGAGCATAGAGCGAGAGCGAGTACGAAAGAGCATACGGACAAAACGGAGAACCGGAAGAGGCCGGGAGGTGTCAACTCGAGAAGAAGGACAACATTACGCGATCTCGCGCACCTGCAGTTTATCGCTGACGCATACGTTCCGCCGAGCCTGGTTTAAATAACATACGTTCGACGCGCGAATCCACCGGTGCTTCCGGATACGCGCTCCTATTGCTCTGATCGTAAAGCGGCGCGATACGGCTAAGCGAGCTCTCCATCTTGCTCCGTGGCAGGACCGAGCTCCGAGGGCGTGATCGAGGAGAAGAAAGAGCAGAGGGTTGGAAGGGAAGATAGGGGAGGGCTCGATCGGTCCGACACACGGATACGGATAGGGTTCCTCTCTCCGAGGCGCATCGACCGCCAATTTCGCGAGGCAAGGCGCGTCGGTGGTCCGAGAGTCGGACGAAGGCACCGTGCTAATCCGAAGGGAGAATGGAAAAAAAAAATCGCGATGACCGTCCTGCGTACAATTATCTTATTTAACGGCCGTAACGGCGGGCATTGTTAACCGAACTACCAGCGGTATCGCGCGTAATATAGGTAATATCAACTTTCTATCGTGGCCTGGATCGCCGGTTACCCTAGTAGGTAATAGATCCTTCGAATGCTTTCGATGATGCAAACTTACCCGCTTATTCCGCACGGTACCTAGCCGTACAGTGCGCCACAAAAGTCGACGTCGAGATTCTCTTCCATCGATCATCCCGCGCTATAATCGCGCAACGAGTTTTGGTCGCTCGGCATTTATCCGTCGGATTACCGAATCTTACAAAGTAGTTCGACGTACGATCGCAAGGGCCCGCGAAGCGTAAGAGCCTCCCGCGTAAGAAGTTTCGCGCGATTTCTCAAATACTTAAAGCAATGTCCCTTCGCTCGGTACATCGAGGAGGAAGCGTTGCGGCGCCGAGAGAAGCGTTCGTTTGGGAAAGAATCCTTCGGGAGATGGAACCGATCGAGCGAGCGGGTAGATGGGAAGGAAGGACTCGCCGTGCGAAGAACGAGGACATTGCATTTCGGCCATTGCCGAACCCGAATCCAATTCGCGAAGTTTGCGCAACTTACCGGCATTCGCGGTATTGCGTAAGGCCTCGACGTTCTCGCTCTTCGAGTCGGCTGGAAAATTCCACGAGGATATTTTCCTCTTACGGCAGCGGTCGGACTCTACAGTATCTCAATCCTCGGGCACGTACGTCGCATTTGGCACGCGTTACATCGTTCGTATCCGAATCGCGATGCTCCGCGACGCTCGGACCGAAGAGTCTCAACGCCCTTAGAGGAACTTGGAGAAACGCCTAGGAGGAATCGAGGAGAGCGTCGTTAGCCAGGAGCTCGGGCCGCTGTAGCCGAATGCTTCGGTAGTCGACTTCACCTTTGCAGCCCCGAATAACGGGGAAGAAGGCCGTTTCGAGCGTACGCTCCGCTCTGTTCCGATCCAAGACGCGTCCGAGGGTGCGTGGGATGCGAGGCCGAGAAGACATCCGGAAGCAGGGTCGACCTCCGGGCACGGGTAAGAACCTTGGGCGAGGATGGGGGTGCTCGGGGAGAAGGCGGAAGGCGAGAGGGGCGAGCAGAGCGAGCTGGGAGTGAGGAGTTGGGGAGGGGGGTGGGGGGGGGGGTGGACTCTCTCTCTCTCCCTCCCTCTCTCTCTCTCTCTCTCGGCGTTCGAGGTTAGCATCGGCCGACTGGAGGTTTAACGAACTCGAACGAAGGGAAAGGGCCACGGGAACGAGTAGAGAGAACCGAGAAACGAGGTGCTACCAGAGGCTGCAACGTTAGGGTGGAGCGAAGTACGCGTATATATTCTCTCCACCATCGTGCAGCGGTGGCAACCCCGTGTATTAGGAGCGAGCCGTCCCCATAACGCTGCCCCTTGGCGCTGTATCGATCCATAGCCATGTCGGATTCGAGCCCCCCCACGCAACCAGAAACTTCGGCACGCCGCGTGCCGGATAAACCTCGACGAGGAGAAGGCGCACCCGTCGAGAAATTTTATTTTCCCGGCCCCTCTCGCTCGCACACTCGCACGCGCGCGTCTCGGTCGCTCTCTCTCTCCCTCTCTCTCTCTCTCTCTCTCTCTCTACCTCTCTCTCTACCTCTCTCTAGCCCTCACCCATTCCTCCTCGGCGGCACGTGGGAGCCACCGTCGAGAGCAAAATTTCCTCCTGCAATTTTTCCGGCCTCCTCCGACGGCATCTTTACTTTTTTCGACGGCATATTTCCTTGCTCGCAAAACCTTTGGCTCACGGAGGGGTCCCACTCTTTGCGACACTCTCAGAAATATCCGAGACTCGCCGATATCGCCGTGCGAGAAATGGTTTGCCCGCTCGAAACTTCTCGATCGACGTTCGCAATGTTCGCCGGCAAGAATGGGGCCGATGCCGTTTAGTCGCCGAGCATTATCGGCCGTTAGGCGCAAAATCGATCGATCCCGTGGAAAGTCGGGAGAAGGGAAGGCCGAGGATGGAAGATCGAGATCGTTGGCAATTTGGACGAATAAGGAAAGGATCCGAGGGGGCGGCTTTGACTCGATCGCGCTGGACGTCGCGGGCGCCGCTCGAGCGCTCGAGTGTAAAGCGAACGAGACGCGGTCACGGGAAGGCGGCAACGGGCGAAACAAAGGAGTCCTTTTGGGACATCGACAACCGAGAAGCCACTTAGCAGGGGCGGCACACTGCGGCTGAAAACGTCTCCGCCTGGCCAACGATGATGAGCGGCTCGTCGAAGGATGGACGAGGCTCGAATCCTCATCGCCCGCGTCGCTGCTCCATCCGTCTCGATGCCCCTCGCTCCTCGCGGCCCTTGGATGAGGCCGAGGAATCTCGCATCGGCGGCACTCCGTTCGCCCCGCGATACGCTCTTAAGCGCGCCACGGAATCAATTTCTTCGCTCGCCTCGACGGGCCTCGTGACAGTGGCTAAGCCGAGCCTCGGTCGTTCGTTCGTTTGCCGAGGGTATCGCATTTACGAGCGATTCGCGACCGCGGTTAAATCCGACGCTAACCTCTTCTCCTCTCGACGGGCCTCGATCGCGAAGCGTCGAGGTTCGCACCTCGAAGGAGGGGCAGAGAGAGAGAGAGAGAGAGAGAGAGAGAGAGAGAGAGAGAGAGAGAGAGAGAGCGAGCAGAGTGCGCGAGGGGAGCAACCGGTGGCCGTTTTCGCTCGACACACCCGTTAGGTGGTGGGCACGTGTCCGTTGCGGCGCTCCACTCCCATAGCCGGCACGTGGCCGCGGGGGGGTTCCCCATTGTCGGGAGGGGTGGCGGGCGAGAGAGGAGGACGCCTCCCTCGGCCCCGGCCCCGGCCCCGACACCGGCTCCCTCTCCCCCTGCGCTATTTAATATTTTGATCGCGGAGAAGCGACCGCGCGCAGCTCCCAATGGCAAGGCTGCCCACGTGGCCCCGATCCTTCCCTCTTGATTAATTTCCGTAGGAATCGGGCGGCGCGGATGGGCGCGCGACAAAGGCGGACACCCTCCGGCGGCATCGAGGGAGCGAGGGAGAGAGAGAGGGAAAAAATGGCAACAGCTGGCACCGAGACGAATATCGCCGGCGGACAATGCGGTCGCGCCGCTGCAGGGGCGAGACCGGTGTAGGGGAAAGGGTGGCGCGATCGAGGCGGCACACGGCCAGCACGCGTCGCCGGCGCCCGATCGTCCTTCCGCCTTCCGCGATCGCGGACACTGCGAGCGTCCGTCGAAAACCGAGGGGACCCGTCAACGATCTCGGCCGCGAGGCTCCCGAAAATCGGGGCTTCGCGTTGCGCACGATGCGCCGGTGACCCGCCGCCGCCAGCGGGGAGAGGCGCATCGCGGAAAGGCAGGCCCCGAGGATCCCTTCGACGAATCCTCGACTCGAGCGTTCGGGCCAAATCTGCCCGGCCGGGGAAGGAGCCGAGTCGTACGGCGCGCCGACGACGCCTCGTGCCCGCCGACGAGGCCTCCATCGCCTAGAATTTTCTTCGGGAACACGGTGCTCCCTTTGCGCGTTTACCGATGCACGTGCCTCTCGATATTATATTCGAGTCGCTTCGCGATAAAGCCCTCCGGCGCCTATCGAGGACGAAAATTTACGACCGGCGGAAAAGTCGAGTGCAACGCGCGTACCTTTCTCCGAACGGGCTCCTCCACCGGCCGATGGAGAATCGTCCTCGAAATTAATGAGGAAATTGGACGGCGAACACGTTCGAGTCGATATCCGAGAACTGGCCTCTCGCTTCTCGCTTCTCGCTCCTCGTTTCTCGTTTCTCCTCTCTCGGTGTCGAACGAGAGACGGAGAGAGAAGAGGAGGGAGAGGAGGGAGAAACGCCGTATCTTCGAGTCGGTCTTTGCGAGGATGTTCCTACCTCGGAAAACACGCAACGAGGGTTGTTTTATCCGAAGAACGGTCTTCCCGGAACGCGCGGGGCCACTCGAGTCGAGCTCATCCATATGGCGCGAGAGTCGCGAGAGGCAGAACCAGAATCCCCATCGAGATTCGGCAGACGCGCGCGCGAGAGCGAGAGCGAGAGAGCGAGAGAGAGAGAGGGAGAGAGAGAGAGGACAGCTGCGCTCCCGGTCTTCGGCAGAGAGCCCGGCAGCTGCTATCGCCGGCACTGCCGACCGCCGAAGGGTAGCGCGTGCCGGGCCTCGTGGCGAACGATGCTCCGACTTCGCATCTCTTCCCCGCTCGATCCTATTTCGAAAGGCAGCATCGTGCGAACGAGAGGGACGGTTTCCGTCGAGAGGATCGGGCGCACTTTCCACCTCGCGGCCGATCCTCTCGAGCGCGAGCGATGCCCGGCGCCTCTCGCGTCCGCGATCCTCCAATCCTTTCTCGATCGTCTCTCGTTCGATGCTCGATAGGACGCCACCGACGCGGGGCGCGAGTAAGAGAAACGGCTAGAGCCGGATGGACGACATCCGGTTCGCTTCGTGGCAGGGAGAGAGAGAGCCTCTCCCCCGAGGCACCGAGGGCCACGCGGGGGGCTTCGTCGCTCCCCCCGATACAAACCCACCCCCCTGCCGCCCTGGCCGGGGTTTCCGCTCCACTCCACTCCACCCCCCCCCCCCCCACGATGCAGGCTCTTTCGGGGCTTTCGCCTCCACTACCGTTCCCCTCCGCAGCTGCTCCGCACGCGGGCCCGCGCCATCTGCCATCGGTGGCAGGGCATGCACGCGCGCCCGCCACCCAACGCTCCCCGAGCGCGGTGCCCGATGGCTCCGCCACGATCTACCGGGTGTGCCGGACGTTCCGCGCACGATCTCGACGCTCGTCGCGCGAGATCAGCCCGAGAGCCAACGGACAGCGTCCTCGTTTTTTATCATCGCGCGCCGAGATTACTACGACGACGAGTTCGTGCTCGCGATCCTGGCAGCGCCGAAGCTTTCGATGCGTACCTCCGGCCGATAGAGTCGACGATGGAGCCCTTGAGGATTTTTCGAGAGAGCGACGCCGGAGGGAGCAAAGGCGTGGGGTTATCGAACGATCCCCTTCCCCTTTCTCGGGGGCAAGAGCTCGCGCCCAACTCGAGGGATGGGTTCCTATCGACGCTCACCGACCAACATTTTAACGCCGCTTCGGCTCGCGACAATGGCCACCGACCGGTTTGGACCGTATCCTTTTTGGCACAATGCGCGCCGAATTGAAAGCACCGCGGCTGGAGTCGGCTAAAAACGAGCGTAACGAAGGTCGCGAGGGGTGCGAGGCAATACCGTGCACGCAGCCGGCACGCGACGACGGCCTTCCAACAATGGACCGGCCGCTCGCCGATACAGGCGTGGCCGAACCAGCTTTGGGAGAAAAAATAATCGTTACTCTCGGGCTCCCGCGTTCGTCCGCTCGGAGCGTAGGGGGCAGAGCAAGGGGGGGGGGGGGACCTAAATATAGATTCGTCGATTTGCAAATGCACCCTTGAATCTTTGACGAGCAATTCGGCCGGTGGTGGAAGGGCGATCGATGAGGAGAGCCGCGCTCCGACGATCGTCGTCTCCCCGATGAAGAAGCCCTTGGATCGGACGATCGAGAGGCGAGAGGAGAGCCGGCGGTTGGTCGGGGACGCCTCCTAGGTCCCGTAAACGCGAAAGGACGGAGGATCGAGCGCGGCTCGAAGCGAGCCGAACGACGGTGGGAATCGCCTCGGCGGGAGCGGGGCTCAAAGTCGGCCGCGGGCCGTCCGCCTCTCGGTCTAGCGCGATGGAAAGGGTGGCCCTGGAAAGCGCCAGATGCGCGCGAGAGAAACCCCCCCGAGCCGCGCCTGCTGTGCGTCCGACGCGCGCGAGTAAACGACCGGGCGTGCACGTGCACAAACACGCGCGCATCGCTCGAGTCGCGGTGGTCGACTAGGGTAAGTGCGTACCGCACCGGCGAGGCGAAAGGCAATCGATAAGGAGCCTCCTCGGGCCGAGAGATGGCCGAGGGAAAGGAGAGAGCGCGCGGAGAGGGAAAAGCCCGAGGGGCTGGCCGTGGCCGACGAGGCGGCCCTGGCGAGCGCGCGAGGGAAGAGCGCGCGTCTGCCGATGCCTCGCGGCCCTCCGGCAGGGGGGGGGGGGGGGTCGCGTCTTGCTCGTTCGCGCGAGTAGTTTACGAGCGCGCGCGGACTTTGAGGCCGCCAACGACCGCCGTAAAGCGACGCACGTGCCGACGAGATTTCGGCAAAACGCGAAGGACCGCGACGAGTTCGGTCGAGCGACGATCCGCGGACGTATCCTGCACGTTGTTGCGCCCCGCTTCGGGATTCGCTCATCACCGGCGCGGAAGCGACGGAGAGAGGGAGGAGGGAGAAAGGATCGTGCCTCTCGACCTCCATGCCCGATCGGTCGAGTTCTTCCGGCTTGGATTCGTCGATACGACGCGATCGCGTCCTTGCACGTCGGGCGAAGAACGATCCGCCATCGATGGAGCGAACTCGACGCGGACCCTGGAGGTGGAAGTTCGAGACTCGATCCGTAATACCCGCGTCGACTTCGAAGGGAAATTCGCGGACGGAGATGGCGAAGGAGCTTAGCCTTGCAGGAGCGAAAGGAATTTTCCGCGACTCGTCGAGGGGCGCTCGGTGAACGAGTACCGCTGCCAGATCCCTCGTAAGCCGCGAGATCCGGCTTTGGATCGGCTCGACTTCGTTCGCCTTCGACCGGAATCCAGCCTCGGCATCTTTAACGAATTGGCATTACCGACGTCCCTTCCCTTTCTAGCCGCCTTCGTTAAAATTCGTAAAAACGCTTCCCCCTACCATCGATCCCCCTCCGGGCCAGCCCTGGCGCGGAAGAGCGCGGAAGAGCGCGGAAGAGCGCGAGGCGAAGGCGCGCCTGGATGGCTTTCGGTATCTCTAACGAGCGCTCCGATCTCGATTACCCGGCTCGCGTGGCTCGCCGACGGGCTCGAGATAACCAAAGATCGTTGGTCTCTGGGCAGCGAGGAGAAGGATCGTCTTTCGTCCTGCGCCATTGACCGATGACGGACCTTGGCCATCGTCGAGACTAAAACGATCGCGAGTCGAACGTAAATTGGGCCGGTATTGCAGACGTCGACTAGAAATGCGCGAGCGATCGTTCGAGTGCGGAGGGACAAAGTAACCGGTCTGAGAGCGATAGACGGGGACGGTTCGTGACTTTGCCGAAAGGCTGACGGGGAAGCAAACGAAAGGGCCACGATAGGCCACGAGGCTGGATCGAGCAGCGTCGGTAAGGAGGAAGAGGATGGAGACGTGGGAAGAGAAAGACGCGCAGGGTGTCGAGGGGAAGAGGCGTAAGAAGGAAGGGGGAGGGGGCAGGGGCGAGAAGCGAGGGAAAGGAAGGGTAGGAAGAGGGAAGGAGGAAGGAGGAAAGAGGGGCGAGCAGGGTAGGGGCGGAAAGAGAGGGGCTGCAGACGCGGCGCGACAAGGGTAAATGTACGTACGAATGCACCCCGGATTGGCTTTGGGGTGGTTTCCATGGAGACCGATTCGCTCGGCCCGGGGAAGTCGTCGCCGGCACGGCTACCATCGACGCCGACATCGCCGCCAACATCGGCGTATTCCTACCAAAAAGGGACGACCGCCCAAAAGCCGTGCTCTTTCTCTCCGTCGCACCACCGCCGCCTCCGCCGCCTCCGCCGCCTCCGCCGCCTCCGCCGCGGCGCGTACGCGAACGCTACCCAACCTCGATTCGCGCCACGCTCCTTCGCGCACCGTGCCCCGCAACTTTGCCTACCTCTCTGTGCAATTTCGAATCGTTCCACGACCTTTGCCCCTTAACCCCGTGCCGGGCCGAGGACTCGACGGCGCATTCTTCGCAAGATCGCGCCTCCATCCGTCGCGAGTGCGAGAGACGGCCCCCTTTCTCCCCGATACGTCCACCTTTCTCGTTGCATCCACCCAACGCAATAGCGAGAAAGAGGAACGGCGAGCTAGCGAGACGGGGCTGCGACGAATCACGGAGGATTACGTTGGGCGTCGCATCGAATATTAGCCTTGCGATTTACGCGCAATACCTACCGATAAAATCTATCCGCGGGTATGACGCCTCGCGCAGCAAACCAGAGCATCCCTCGAAATTGCCGCGGCTCCGGACTTACGGAAGAGCTTATCCGATGAATTTACGCTCTTAATCCGAGGCCGAGAGGTGCCCGTAGCTTTTGCCCTTAACGGCCGGCCGCGGATTAAAGAGCGAGGGGCAAAGTGCCCGGAGAATTTCTCGCGCCATCGAAGCTCCCTTCTTTGGCGAGGAATCGCCCCTCTGCTCTGCGCGGAATTGTGCGGATTCTCCTGGAACGCCTACGAGACGTCGTCGATATATCTTTCCCGCGGCGAACGGAATCGAGCCTCCCGCTCTTCCGCGATGCCAACTTCATAAATATACGTCCTTCTTCTACTTTACTTTACTAACGGTTTCTTTACCCCGATCGCGCTCGACCACTCGCCGTATAATCTTACGCGCGAGTATTATCGGGCGTCTCGGTACATGGCGTGCAACACCGATACGTAGGATGCGGAGGCCTTTAGAATCTGAAAGGGAACATGGTTATTGCGCACGTCTCTCGGCAGGAAATGGCAATGGGAAAAACGAGGCGACTCGTACGATCGATCTTTCGTCCAACACTCACGGTCGTGAAGCGTTCCAAGGAGAGATCCGTGAATTTTCCTATCGTAATCGTCAGGCACTTCTGCGACCTCATGGTGAGAAGTAAGAGGAGGCGACGGTCGCGAGCGTCGAAACTGTACCAACGCGATTCGTAAGCGGCGTCGCCGATCATTTTGCTCTGTAAGGAAAAAACATCCGCGTAAAGGGGCGAGGCCTCTCTCTACTTTCGCAATTCGCCCCCGTCGTGTCCGGGAGGCGAAGTCCGGCGATCCGAAGGGATCCGCCGAAGAGAAGGTGGACGCGGCGATGCTAACCTTGATACTGAGATACTCGCCGGCAAAACACATAACGAACACCTCTACGTTCGAGGTGACGTAAAAGAGGACGTACTCCACCAGCGTCGTTACCGCGTCCTCCGCACCGAGCGCCTACGACGGATCGCATCGATAACGATTTGACGACGTCCTTCCATCGCGGACGATCTTACGGACGACTTACGATTACGATTACAAATCCCAGGCAACAGAGGACCAAGCTGTTCGTCAGGAATTCCATCAGGGCGATGTAGCAAAAAATATCCTCCACGATCTTCGAGACGCTTATGATCTTCTGATGCGAAGCGATCAACGTCTCGATCGACGAACATCGCCGAGCGTCGCCGGGACGTATCGTGGCCAATCGTTGACACGCGACATCGATTCGATCGCCCACGTAAAATACCTAGAAGCGAAAAGGTACGAGCAGACGCGGTCGCGTCGACTCGATCGGCTGGTCCTCCTTACGGGGATTGAAAGAATACGATCGGCCTCCGAAACGTCCTTCCGCCGCTCCTTCAACGGACGATAAGAGGCGCGCCCGCATGGAATCGGAAGATACTCACCAGCGTTACCATCAAACCATCCAGGACGGAGAGCACGGAGGCGCAGCTCAGTATGTGGAGGAATTGAGCGATCAAGAGAAGCTCGTAAACGGGCGAGCGGTCGTCCTCGAAGGGAAGCTTCATTTTGAGTAAGAACTCTCGAGCATCGGAGCCCCCGTTCGACGTGCGGGGCACGAGGCTTCCCACGGAGAACAAAAGGACGGCCGTGCAACGAGCGAGGATGATGGCGTTGGAAAAATTCCGAGCGAAATTGGCACCGCTCGTCGTTGCGCGCCCCTCCCTCGCGGAGTCCGCCCGCATCACGGCCAAGAGCTCGTAAAACTTTCTGCGATTCGAAGAGCGAGAAGGATCTCGGCCGTCGCTCTCGACCCCCGCGAGCGGGCTCGCGTGCGCGCCTCTCGAGGGCCCAGCAGGCTACTCTTACCGTTCGTGGGCCCAAAGAAGGATCAGCTTGAGGAGCAGTAGGCTGTAGGTCAAGGTCGAGCCGAGAGCCTCCATCAGGGGCAGCAGCTCGCCCGAATTCAGATGGTCGAGCACGTATCGATATTGGAATATTTGAACGAGAGTCAGGTTGAAGGCCCAAAAGTATCTCCTGGAGCTCGGCCGCGGCTCGCCCGGCCACGCGCCGATCGCGCGAAGCCCGAGCTTCACGGAACTGCCGACGAAGGCCCCCGCCATTTTCGGCCTCGAAACGCGCTCCCTTATCCTCGCCGGCCTCGACCTTCCGGCATCGGGCGCTCCTTCCTTCCGGGCGCGCTCCTCCTCGCCGATGGAGAGAGCGAAAGGGCGATACCGTACCGGCGCTATCTCGATTATTCCCCGACGACAACACCTGGATTCTTGAACGACAGCTCGCTACTACGCGCTGGCCTAGCTCGGCCGACGACGCGCGCACCGCGATTGCGAGCGAATATCGCGAGGTAGGTATACCGATCTACACATCGAAATCGCCAGAAATACCTTCTCGGGCCGTTCGAGCGTCGGACGAGCAGAGTTCTCGAAGGAGCGCGCGGCGAGAGCGGTCGCGCTCGAAGTTTGAAGGGCCGAACGATCCTCTCATTGGCCAGAGCCTCGCCGGAGCGTTGGACGAGGGAATCTCTCCGACTCCCCGACCGACCAGCGTGCGCAATTATTCATCGCGTGGTACGTATTGCGGTACGCGAGATAATGTCGGATAAAGTTGCGGGGATCGATTCGTGATTGCCGGTTCGATGAAAGAACGCGCCTAAGGGCGAAGATCGTGTCTCTTCGAAGGGTACGCGGCGGTATATCGACCCTCTCCATCCATGAAATATGCACAAACTTGGGCGCGCGGCTTACGAAGAAAGGCGTGCTTCGACGAAAATCACGAGCTAAAATTGCGCGATCTCAGGATTTCCGAGAGAAACGCGAATCAAGCTCGACGCGATGTCTCGATATTCAATTTTGCACGCGATGGAAAACCCATCCGAAGGCGTTTACCGTGCGGTTTTCGAAAGATGGCGGCAAGGCCAGGGTAAGTTCGAGCTTCGATCGCGACCAGGGTTTAACTTTGGCACGATGAAGGTACGACGCGATTTCTGGCGTGGTAAACGCTGAACGTCCCCTCGTAACCTCCGGCCGGGAGTTAACGAGTCACGCAGGTGGATAGCGCGAGCCGAAAGACGGATGCTGGAGAAGCGGGCTGAAGGAACTTTTGTTTCCCAGGGGTAGAATGGCAGCTACGCGCTCTACCCGGCCAGTTACTTTTTTTTAATTCCACACTAGGTACACTGGAAGTGAGGAGGTTTCATTTTGCGGGTAGCCGCGCGTGGCGTGTCGCGGCCTCTACTCGTGGGGGAATGGGGCGTCGTCCGTCTAGCTTTAACGATGCGCGCCCGTGTCGAAGCGAGATACGATCGTGGAAAGTGTACGCGAGGCTCAATACATGGACAGCAGGACCGACAAGTAGGATCCCGAAGCCTTGACGATCTGCAACGAGAAATGATCGTTCGAGAAGGATCGTTCGGGCCGCACGGACCTCGAGGAATTCTTTCGATGCGCGTTGGCGAAACGTACATCGATTTACGATTCAAAGCTGGTATACGCAAATTCGTATCATCGTCAAACGAGCTTACCGTCGTAAACCGCTCCAAGGAGAGGTCCATGAATTTCCCAATCGTTATCGTCAATGCTCTCTGGGATCTCAATATCGGAAGAAGCAGCGTTCGACTTTCTTCGGGGCTCCAATCGTACCACTCCGAGGCGTAGCTCGCCTCCCCGATAATCTTACTCTGAAAAGGATGAACGGGAGTGATTCGCGCATCACCATCCGGATCGGCGTTATTTCGAGAATGCCGACCTTTGTACTGAGATATTCGCCGGCAAAGCAGAATACAAAGGCATCCGCGCTGATGACGATATAGAAGAGCACGGATTTTATCAGCGTCGCCGTGCTCTCCGCGGTGCCGATAGACTATGCATCAACAATACGGTTAAGGCAAACTCCAAGTCCGTACGTACGAGGAGCGCAAGGCCGAACAACGATACGCTCGTCCGTCCCAAGAGCCCGAATCTCGGTACTTACGATCACGATCAGAAATCCGATGCAACAAATCACCACCGCACTGGACAAGAACTGCATTAGCGCGATATACGTAAACAGTCGCTCGATCTTGCTGGAAAAGCTTATTACTTCTAGATGCCGCTTAATCAGACGTCCTATACCCCCGTTACCTTTGGAGAACACCATGGCGTACACTAGATCGTGACGGATTATATCCAATTGGCCGCCCAAGTGAAATACCTGAAAGCAGCGGAATTTGAGGAATTCGTTATTAGCCCCGAGGAGAGCGGCGGTGCTAAAAAGATTTCGCTTATCGCAACGCGAGGCGTATTCGCGGATAAGGATGGTTAATCGTGCGGAAACGGCGAAGAAAACGTGCTACGCGAAGGAGCTGCCGGGCGCAGAGTCACCAGTGTCAGTAGTAGGGCGCTCGTCATGCCGGATGCGGTAGCAGCACCCACTTGATGCAGAAATTCCACGACAAAGACCGTTTCAAAGAGGGGCGAGTCTCCAATGTCGAAGGGCAATTGGATCTTGAGAGGCAGCTCGCGCGAGGCTACCTCCGAGTCCTTCCCGCCTTGGACGTTCGACAGAACGATCCCCGCCGCGTAAAGAACCGCCGACGTCGAGTTCAGGCCCATAATGATATTCGAGACGCGACTAGACCGCTGGGCTACTCTCCGCATTATTCGGACCTTGAGGCCGATCGCGCCATTCTCCTGCCAATCCCTCGCCATCGAGGCTAAAACGTCGCGAAGCACGCTGCAAAGGATCGTAGCGTCAACGAGCGAATTTGGGCGCATTCCGGCCACCGCGGCCCTCTCACCGTTCGTTCCTCCACAGCGTGGCCAGTTTCAAACTCAAGAGCGTATACGCTACGGTGGTGCTGAGACTGTCCACCAGAGAGGAGAGATCGACGGTACCGAGGCGCGTAATAACGTAGCGGTATTGGAACAATTGAAATACGGCCATGCTCGAGAGCCAATAAAATTTGTAGAAAAGCGCGAAACGGATGTCGGGCCAAAGGCCGACGCAGCGAAGGGCGACTCGGAGCCCACGACCGATCGTGCTCGTCGAGATCTCTCGATCGTTGCTCTCCATCGGTGCCCGCGCCCCTCGGTAGCGGCAGCCTTTCGATGATCCCCTTCTCGAGACGACTCCTCCTGCGTAGCTGCTCGACACGAAGCGTACGCGCGCTCGCCGTGGCCGTACTCGCTCGAGGAGGACCGCGCTTCGGAATCGGATGGCAGGACCTTCTGCCGAGCACCCTTCGAAACGACTCCTCGGGTGGGTATTCCTGCTCGCTCGCGTAAATGCGGCGTAAGAAAATTGTGAGCGCTCAAAAATAACTCACCGCGTATTCTCGGCCGCGTGCATAGAAGGGCAAAGAGAAAGTAGCGAGTAACCGGGGATGATTGGGGGCTTGGAGGAAAGTGGGAGTGCCGCCCCCGCCTGCCCGCGAGCGATTTGCTTTAAAAATGCAAACACTCGTGCTCGGCAGCGTGGCACGCAAGGGCACTCGCGCTCGGAATACCGTCGGGGGAAACTCCTGAAGATGAGGAAGCGCGCGATAAACTGCGAGGTGGAATGGCGTGGCTAGTAAAGTCGAAGGGTGGCTCGAGCTCGCCGCTGCGCTTAAAGCTTTTTTCATTCTCGCACTTTTTCACCCTTGCCTCCTCGTCGCGTCCTCTTGTTCGCGAGCACTAAAGTCCCCGATACCACGAGCGCTCGCATCGAATATGACAAAGTAGCTTACGAGGAGAGAGGCCGCGATTGGCCCTCGCGGGAGTAGGAGGAATCAAAATTCTTGCCGTCTTACGGCTCGTGGATTCCTCTCGAGGAAATATTAATGCCAACCACGTCCTTTATCGCCGAAATGTCTCTCTTTAATTTCACGCTGGGTACGTTGGAAAGTCATATTTTGTAAGTGAGCGCGCGCGGTGTGTTCCAGGGATTACTCGCGAAGAAGTATCGAGCCATCGGACGTATGACCTCGGAGAAGGCACGAAACGCCGCGTGAATTCAGTACATAGCGAGCAGGACCGACATGTACGATCCCGAAGCTTTGATGATCTATAATGGAAAAATTAGAATCGTAAGAATTCTGGCGACGCGCGGGATACGCTTCTGGATGGCATGACCGTATACGGCATCGTCGGTGCCCTCGATACAAACGCGTCTTCGATTATCGGTAGCGTGGGACAAAATATGGAGAGCAGAGATTGGTAGCGGTACCAGGAGACTTACCCCTGTAAATCTTTCCAAGGAGAGGTCCATAAATTTCCCAATCGATATCGTCAGTGCCTTTTGAGATCTTAATATCAGCAGCATCAACGATCGGCTTTCCCCGGGAGCCATGTCGTACCAAAACGAGGCGTACGCCGCGTCGCCGATCGTTTTACTCTGAAAGGAACGAGCGTGAGTAATCCGCGCGCGTCCCTTTCCCGCTCGCAAAGTCAACCCTTCCATTCCGACCTTTACGCTCAGATATTCTCCAGCGAAACAGAACACGAAGGCCTCCAAAGTGATGACGAGGTAGAAGAGCGTGGATTTGACGAGCATTGCCGTACCATCCGCTGTGCCGATGGACTGTTGGATCAACGTCGATGTCGAGTCAAGTATCAAGGGAAGTAGCTCCGGTGCGAATATTTACGGCAAAGGGGGATGATCGAGGCAAGAGTATAGCCGGGTATTAACGGAAAATCTCGCTTCGATACTTACGATCAGGATAAGAAATCCGAGGCAACAGATCACCACCGTGTTGGAAACGAATTGCGTCAATGCCATGTACGTAAAGAGTCGTTCGATGCTCCTCGAAAAGGCAATGATTTCTCGATGTCTGTCGATCAGCCGTCCCACGTCCCTGCCACCTTTCAGAGACGCGCTTACCACGTCCCGACACATTATATCTATTTGGCCGCCCAAGTGAAGCGTCTGAAAGCAATTGGCTTTCGACGATTTGTATTTACCTGCTTGCAAATCGGCGGGCCTCGAGATATTTTCTTTTCCCCCTTTGGTATCGCGAATCGACGACCGTGACAAAGGAGAATAGGAAAATGATGGGCCGTGCCGCATGAGCGAACGTTTAAGCGCAGAGTCACCAGTGTCAGTAGCAAGGCGCTCATCATTCCGAATATGGTGGCAGCTCCCATTTGATGGATAAACTCTAGGAGAAGAATCGTTTCGTAGATCGGCGACTCTCCGATGCCGAAAGGCAACTCGATCTTCAGGGGCAGCTCTCGCGAAGATGCTCGCGCGTTCCCTCCGCCTCGGAGGTTCGGTAGAACGGTCCCGGCCGCGTAGAGGACCACGGAGAGCGAGTAGAGGCCCATAATAATGTTCGAGCAACGGTGGCAGCGATGGACCACGTTCTGCATTATTCGGACGTTCGAGTCGGTCGCGCCGTTGTCCCGCCAGTCCTTCGTCATCGAGGCCAAAACGTCGCGTAGCACACTGCCAACGATCGTTTGCCCATAGAGCGTTGATTAAAGGCCGGGGTTACGATCGCGCCCAAAACCGTTCTTCAAGGTTAGTCATATATATTTTTATACCGCGCTTCCCGAACGCCAGAGCGGCCCAGCCAAACCATCTCACCTCTCGTTCGCCCACAGCATGATCAGCTTCAAACACAAGAGCGTGTACGGTAGACTCGTGCTGAGGCTGTCCATCAGACGCGTCAGATCGGTAGAGCCAAAGTGCGTGATAACGTAGCGATATTGAAAGAGTTGGAATAGGGCCATCGTCGAGATCCAATATAATTTGAAGAAAAGCGCGCAAGGCGCATCGGGCCAGACGCCCACGAAACGGAGGCCTATTTCGAGGCCGAGGCCGATCGCGCTCATCGGACTCTTTGGAGGGCGAGCGCCCTGCCTCGTCCGTGGATGGACCGCGAAGACGCGATGCTCGCCTCGCGCCTCAACGAGGACACCCTCCAGTTTCCGGCTTTGCGAGATGAACGTTTGCCGGTCGCGTCGAGATCGAAGGAAGGCGAGAACCTTTGAAAGCGTTGGCCCCGTGACCGCCGAGGAACGACTGCCCTTCGCGGTCATCATCTCCGCGGACGCACGGCTCTGTGCCGATCCCCGCTCGAAAACCGCTCGTTGCGTATTCTCGCGCGGCCGCGTAAAGCGTTGAAAGAGAGTCGCGGGAAGGGGATGATTGGGGGCTTGGAGGAAAGGAGGAGAGACCTGAAATCGCTCACCCTGCCGACCCCGTCTACTCGCGAGTGATTTACGTTAAAAATGCAGAGATGCACCCTTCGCAGCATGGCACGCAACCGCGCACATCCTGGAAACAGCCTGCGAGGCCGACAGTACGGCCAGTAGTACCCAACGGTATCGATGTAAACTTCGATTTCTTTGAATTCTCGCGTCGCGCGTCGCGATATTTCTCATCGTGCGCTTCGTTACGCCGTGTCGTTCGGCAGGTACGATAAGCATTCGCGGTACGGAGGCTTGCATGGAATATGAGGTACTTTGCACGGCGACACGGCATCAACGTCCTCGGGATAATGTCGGGGTAGATGGAAATACCGAGTGCTACCTTCGAATCGGCGACAGACCTTCTCTCGACGAAACGCGTGACACGTGAAAATCCTCTTAAACCGAGCGAAACTTGAGTCGTGTACCGTTGACCAGGTGAGGAAAATTGATCGCGAAGAAAATTGCAGGGCGAGGGGGGGGTGGGGGAGGGGTGGCGCGGGAGGGCGGCAAACGAAAAATGGTCGTGCAAGAAATAACATTTTAGTCGCTCAAAAATTACTCGTACCCTTTATTTCGTGTAAATACAGTGCTAGCCCCACACCGCAACGCAGTCCACATCCCTTTCTACGGATATTATGTCTCGCACATTACAGAACTGTCATGTTCGATTTGACACGCGAGTGCGCGTGTGTTGTAGGGAATTCTCGGAGGTGGGTGCGGGTGTGGGGCGGGTGGGGGAGGGGCGTCGGTGAGATACGACGTGGGAGAACGCGTGGAACGAGTCAGTACATCGCGAGAAGCACCGACATGTACGATCCCGAAGCTTTTACGATCTACAACGTAAACGCATTGATTTGGAAGGATTCCGCAGATGCGCGAGATACAAGTTTTTACGCGTATCAACAAAATGATATCGTCGAATAGTAAATTGCTCAATATAGAATCGCATTGATATATAATCGACAAACGGTTCGCCTCGAATAGTCTACCGAAAGAGAAAGGAAAATACGACAAACTTTGGTCGCCGGGTATGCCGTAAAGAAAGAAGCTTACCGCCGTAAATCTCTCCAACGACAGATCCATAAATTTTCCGACGGATATCGTCAGTGCTTTCTGAGATCTCAATATCAAGAGCATTAACATTCGAGTTTGCCCGGGAGTCAAATCGTACCAGAAGGAGGCGTACGCCGCGTCCCCGATCGTTCTACTCTGAAAGGTATAATCCTGGAGTAATCCACGCGTCCTACCCCGGCGATCGTATCGCGGCTACCGCGAAGATCCTGACCTTTGCGCTCAGATACTCGCCGGCAAAGCAAAATATGAAAGCGTCCGCGTTGATGGCGATATAAAAGACCGCGGCTTTTAGCAGCATCGCCGTGCCGTCCGCAGTGCCGATAGACTGTAAGGGGTAAAGTGTGGCATTAGAATAAACGACTTGTACACTTGCCAGGAACCTAGCGTAGAGCGGCCACCTTACCAAGGGGCTAAACGCCGGAACAAAGACACGGTCGATGGTCGCAGGATAGGCTCTCTTCGTTACTTACGATCAGGATGAGAAATCCAAGGCAACAGATTACCGCCGTGTTGGAAACGAACTGCATCAAGGCGATGTACGTAAACAGCCGCTCGATGTTTCTGGAAAACGTTATAATCTCCCGATGTCTATCGATCAGTCGCCCTATCTCCTTTCTACCCGCAGAAGACACCCGCGATATGTCCTTACGGACTATATCAATTTGGCCACCCAAGTGAAGTATCTGAAAGCAAGGAGCTGTCGCCGATTTGCATTTACCCCGGGGCCAGCAGGACCTAACGGATCCGGAAAACGCTTCGTTTCTGCGAGTAGCGGGTGAGAAAAGAGTCTCGAAGGGTCTAGGGGGGATAGACCGGTAAAGTGTGCCAGGTTAGAAAAATGATCGGCGAGGGGGCAGAGTCACCAATGTCAGCAGCAAGGCGCCCATCATTCCAAAGGTGGTGGCAGCGCCCAATTCGTGCAGCAATTCGACGAGGAGAACCGCTTCGTAGACCGGCGATTGCCCGACGTCGAAGGGCAGCTCGAGCTGCAGTGGCAACTCCCTGGGAGACGCCTCCCCGTTCTTCCCGGCGCTAACGTTCGACAGGATAATCCCGGCCGCGTAAAGAACCACGGCCAAGGAGTAGAGAGCCATGATGACGTTCGAGCAGCGGTGGCACCGACAGGCCGCGCTCTGCATTATTCGGACGTTCGAGTCCGTCGCGCGGTTATCCCGCCAGTCCTTTGCCATTAGCGCTAAAGTCTCGTGGAGCAGGCTGCAAAGGATCGCAGAGCCGCGAGATAGAGTGGAGATCGAAAGATCGAAAAGAATCGAAAGGAAGGACGATCGCGCTCGAGAGGCGATATCGACCTTTGAACGAACGATTTACGCAAGGTTTTCCGTTATCGGCGAAGAAGCGGAACCAAAGCGGCTCACCCTTCGTTCGTCCAGAGCAGAGTCAGTTTCAAGCACAAGAGCGTATACGGCAGGCAGGTGCTGAGGCTGTCCACCAGAGAGGACAGGTCGGAAGAACCGAAGCGCGTAAGGACGTAACGGTATTGAAAGAGTTGAAAGGCGGCCATCGTCGAGAGCCAATAAAATTTGTACAAAGTCGCGTGGCTCAGCTCGGGCCAGACGCCCATGAAACGCAGGGCGAGTTCGAGCCCACGGCCGATCGTGCTCATCGGGATCGCTCGATCGTGGGTGGCCCCCTCTCACCTGCGAGTACGCCGCAACGATGGATCTCCCCTGCCAGCCGGCGAGCGGTGCGCCCTTCGACAGCCCTTATCCTCGAGACTCCCTTATCGAAGCCAAGCTCCGTCTAGCGCGCGCGAGTCGAGGGAAGGCGGTTATCGGGGACTTCTCGAGATATTACTCGCGCGGTCGCTCGTGAAAGACTGCGCTTCGGGATGATATCCGCGGCCCGGCGAGGTTTCCGACTGGAAGACGACTCATCGCGTATTCTTATTCGCTCGCCTCGAAGGAGAGAAGAAAGTTGCGGCTTGCCGCGGACGATTAGCGCCTTGGGAAGGGAGCGGGAGGGCGGCAGTGTGTCTCCGCTTGGAACCGCCCACCCCCAAGTGATTTGCTTTAAAAATGCAGAGACGCACGCGCTCGCCGACGTAACACGCGACTGCACGTATCCTCGAAATAACCGTTGCGCGTTCTCCGAGAAGGAGGAACGCGGGACGAAGCGCGAGGGTGGATAACGTGGCCGATACGCTGTGCGGACTTAAAGCGATATATCGAGGTACGCCGCTGGGAAGCGTGCACCGGGAGATTTTCGCCCATGGCCAAGGATCGCCGAATAAAGATGGCGATGCTCGGAAACGGACACGTGCGCTTTATTTCCTACCTTTCGTACAATATCGACTGCGTGCGCTAATCCTACGAGGAACTCCTTATCCTCGATCTCGTATCGCGTACGTTGGCAAATTATCGCGTTTCGATCGATCTTTAACCTCGAGCTTTCTCGCGAGGAAGTTCCTTGGCATCGATGGTGTCTACTTTGATCCGTGCGCGATCGTGTCCACATCGAAACCGATCGTCGAAAGCGTATGGAACGCGTCAGTACATCGCGAGGAGGACCGAAATATACGATCCCGAAGCCTTTACGATCTACAAAGGTTTATCGTCGATTAGGGAAAACTTTAGGAGAATTGGCGAGATTGAAAAGTCAACGGACGTTTGATCCGATCGAAATGACGCAGGATCGTGGCACGTCGCACGTTTGCGACTATGCGGAGGAGATACTTTGATCTACGCTGCCGAGAGACCTTACCGTTGTAAATCGCCCCAACGAGAGATCCATAAACTTCCCGATCGTTATCGTCAACGCTTTCTGAGATCTCATTATCAGCAGCATCAAGGTTCGACTTTCCCTGGGACTCAGATCGTACCACAAAGACGCGTACGCCGCGTCTCCGATCGTTTTACCCTGAAACGGATGGATCGGAGTAATCCGCGCTTGCCCTTTTCCCCTACGAGTTACCACCAAGATTCTAACCTTGGCGCTCAGATACTCTCCGGCGAAGCAGAATATAAATGCGTCAGTGCTGATCGCGAGATAAAACAGCGCGGCCTTCAATAGCATTGCCGCGCCATCCGAGCTGCCGACGGACTGTCAGGGTTGGAGGAAATTATTTGCGAGCAACCTGACGGACAGCGCGCGACTCGTCGCCAAATCCGATGAATCGCGACGCGTCTAGAAATTCCAGCGCGCCGCACTTTGGTACTCACGATCACGATGAGAAATCCGAGGCAGCAGATCACGACCGTGTTCGAAACGAATTGCATCAGCGCGATGTACGTAAAGAGCTGCTCGATGTGCCTCGAGAAGCCGATCACTTCCCGGTGTCTCTCGATCAACCCTCCTATGTCCTTTCCACCCTTCGAAGACAGTCGTACCAAGTCCTGCCGGATTATATCTATTTGGCCGCCCACGTGAAGTATCTGAAAACGATGAAAATTCGTAGAGCTGCGTTTATCGGGAACGAAGCTGGATAAGCCGACGATATTATTTAGTTTCTGGATTCGCGCGCGCGCGCGCGCGCGCGAGAGAGAGAGAGAGAGAGAGAGAGAAATAATCGCGGTGTACGCAGAGGTAATAAAAGACCGTTTTAATCGTCGAAAGTCACCAATGTCAGCAGGAGGGCGCTCAAGGTGCCGAACATGGTGGCAGCGCCCAACTGATGCAAAAATACAACGACGACGACCATTTGATAAATCGGCGATTCTTCGGCGTTGAAGGGCAATTCCAGCTTCAGCGGCAGCTCCTTGGGAGAGGGGGCCTTCCCGTTCTCCGCGCCTTTGCCGTTGGAAAGGACAATCCCAATTCCGTAAAGGACGACGGACATGGAAAACAGCCACACGATGATGCGCGAGGAACGGTGGGATCGATAGGCCACGCTCCGCATTATTCGGACGTTCGAGTCTATCGCGCTGTTGTTCCGCCAGTCCTTTGCCATTCTGGCTAAAATATCGTGGAGCACGCTGCAAAGGATGGCGTGCCAAAGTACTTTCGAACGCGGGCGCGAGAATGAAATACCGGAAGCCAAAGTTTACTCCGCACAGTTTTGCCTCCCGCGTTGCACGGTTGAACGGCTTCCGCGGAAAAGGATCTACCCGCGGGCCGAACGAACATTTACGTACTTTCGAGTTTCGGACGAAACGCAATCGGTAAACGCGATCCGGTCAATTCTCGCGTCGTTCGTCCCAAACTTGAAATTCCATCGAGACCGTTCGGGCTCGCTCGGGGGACACCTTACCTCTCGTTGATCCACAGCGTGATCAGTTTCGTAGCCAGGAGCGTATAAGACAGAGAAGTCGTGAGGCCGTCCATCGAGGAGGACAGATCGGAAACGCCGAAGCGCCTAACGAGGTAACGATATTGAAAGAACTGGAATAGGGCCATCGTCGAGGCCCAATAAAGCTTGTATAAAATCGCGTGGCGCGTGTCGGGCCAAACGCCGACGAGGCGAAGAGCAAGCACGAGATCGCGACCGATCGTGCTCATCGGGAATCGACTCGAGCCTGCGCGATCCTCGAGCCCTGCCGTCGATGAGCGCAGCTTTGAACGCGCCGTGCCTCCGGACAAATGTCCGTCGAGCGTCTATCGGAGTCAAAGGAATGGGGATAAGAAAGGAGAGGAGGCTTCTCAAGGCGCTGCTCCCGCGATGGCGCGCGAAAGTCTGCGAGGTGGCGATACCGCTTCCGAAATGCCTCGACGCACGCCTCGCGTCGTTCGCGGAGAGCGGTGTAAGAAAGTAGCGAGCTACCGGGGGACGATTGGGCGCGCTTGGAGGGAAGCGGGCGAGGCGAGCCGCCTCTGCTTGCCGCAAAGGGCTCGCCCTGCCGTCCCCGCCTCTCCACGAGCGATTTGCTTTAAATATGCAAAGACGCGCGGCCGCCGGCACGGCACACAGCTGCACACACGCGGTAGAAATAATGGCCGAAGAAGTTGCGAAAGAAAGGAAACGCGCGACGGACGGAAAGGTCGGGCAGCGCGTCGCGAGTGGTACGAGGCGGGCAGCGCGGCGCGCCGTCGAGCGGTGATGGCGGAGCGAATAGAACTCCGCTTCGTGGAAAGAAGTTGGTGGAGAGGCCGTGCCGGTTGAGCCGCGCGTTTGATACTTACGGCAAGGATGGCGGAGTCAGTGTCGGTAAAGTATCGGTCAGAGTCTGTGTCCGCGAAGGCGAGGCGAGGCGAGGCGAGGGACGCGGACGCGAGCGTCTTCCTTCTCCTCGGTCCCGCCAAGGTAGGCCGGCCGCGCGAGCAGCCTCGCTGGCGGCGAGCTTCTGCCGGGAAGAGCGGCATGGGAGGCTGCGGATGGGACGCCGACGATGCGAGGACGAACGACCGTGCCTCGACGTTGTTCGTATTTAAAATCAAACCTTCGAAACGCCGGCGGTTCGATTCCATGGAAAGCTGCGCTTTACGCTCCTCCCAAAATACTAGAGGTTCGTTCAAATTCGTTTATTTTCGAGCTTACGATGGAACGGGCGATCGTATCGCGAGACTTTAAGCGCGGTGACACCGCCGAATCGACGAGAAGGGTCGCTTGAACGGCCTTTCCTTGCGTATCCTCCGATTCCACGTCCGTTCAAAGCCATGGCTCTGCCTATTACGCGTAGTTATTTATTCTAAATTATACTACGCTACGACTTACGATTCGTTCTTTGCGCGTCAATATAACGTGTACAATACGGATGCGTAGGAGGCGGAGGTTTTCATGATCTGAAAAAATTGGCACGCTCACTCTACTGGCGGGCCGGCACAGCCTGCCGAGAGCGATCAAAGATACGTCGCTCAAAATATCATAGAGAGCGAGAGAGAGAGAGAGAGAGAGCTTCGTAAGTGTACGATAACTATTTCTCTTGGAAGTAAGCGAATAACTTATCGAGGATCTTTACAGCGGCGAAACCTTCCAGGGACATGTCGGCCACCTTTCCAGCCGTGATCGTCAGTCTTTTTTGAGACCTCAACATCATCAGCAGCAAAATCCGGGATTGGTTGGTGGGTAAATCGTACCAGAGAGATTCGTATATCATATTGGCGATCGACGTGCTCTGAAAAGAAGCGAAAATATTTGGACCGCGAGTACTCTCGAGGGTGGGGGTAAGAAGAAGAAGAAGAAGAAGAAGAAGAAGAAGAAGAAGAGATACGGATGTGGTAAGGGGAGGGTCCACTCTCCGACCTTAGAGCTGAGATAGTCTCCGGCGTAGCCAAATACGAAAGCCTCCGTGCTGATCCCGATGTAAAACAAGACATATTTCACGATCATTCCGAACGCCTGATCGGTGCCGATAGTCTACCATGGGGAAAGGCTAGTTGATGGCGCATCATCCTCCGTGGCCCCGAGGCTACACTTACGTATACGATCATGAACGTCAAGCAGCATATGACCAATGTGTTCAACAAGAGTTGCATCAAGCTTATGTAGGAAAACAGATCGTCGACGTCGTTCGAGAAAGCGATGATCCTTCGATGTTGATCGACCAGTCCTCCCACGAGTCTCAGACGATGATCCGAATCGCATTTCATCGAGCAGACCTCCAATAGATTCCGATGCATCACGTCGATTTGACTGCTGACGTGAAATACCTGAGGAGCGGACGGAGAGGAAGCTGCGCTAGCGTCTCGATGGCCACGCTTACCGCCTCGCTTACCGCGTTCAGGAGAAAGGAGGTGCTGGTCGCAAAGATGATGGCGATCCAGACTTGATGGGCGAGCTGCGTCAGCGCGACGATCTCGAAGAGGGGCGAGTCGCAGACCGAGAAGGGCAGCTCCGTTTTCATCGGTAGCTCGCACGACTCTTGCTCCCCGTCCTCGTCGAGCGAGGGCCGCATTATGTACCCGATGAGAATGTAGAGGATGGCCCCAGAGGGGTAGAAGAAGATCAGGGCGTTCGACCAAATACGGGCCAGCAGGGCATTCCTCTTCAGGATGTCGCTTACCGAGCTGCCATCCTCCTCGCACTCTCTCCAATCCTCCTCGACGATCGCGACGATGTCGAAGAGCAATCTACCGAGCATCATTCCCACCCATCAAATCGCGCCCATTCCATTCTCGGTGCGACCGATCTCACCGACGCTTCGACCAGAGGTTGATCAGCTTCACGTTAGCCAGAGAGTAGGACAGCGCGACGCACAAGCAGTCTACGAGATTCGCAAGGTTATCCAGATGCTCGAAGGCGTAAGAATACTGAAAATATTGCAATCCCAGGGTGGGTACCAGACATATCATCCAATACACCCCTGGGTGGGACAGGTTTGGCCACACTCCGATGGCGCGAAAAACAACTTCGACCTGTTGGACATGGTTAGATTACTTTGGCCCCTCGAGTACGTTTCGGGACGAGAAGGAAGGACCGCGCTCCGGTACGCGATCGCTTTCGGAAAAATCTCATTACGAACCAAAACGCTGATGGTGCTCGTGCGCGTCATCTTGGTCAACCGCCAGGATCCTTGAGCCCTCCCTCGCGAGTAAACGGTCGCATCAACGGTGCGCACGGAACTGTGCTCTGCCTACAAAATTATTCCGAAGAAGTTCCTCCATATCGGAGGGTTCGTTCTTTTGCACGATTTCTCGCATACGGACGTCGATCGATCGTAATTACCAAAGTCTTTTACCTACTCTTCGTTAAATCATGCGCGTAATGCCGCATCGGTCGCACGGTGATTATAGAATAAAGCATGGCGAAGTTCGCGCAAAGTTTCGACTCGAAACCGTCGATCGCGGCAGCGACCGCGGATTTTCCTCGATATATATATATATATACTCTAAGCGATACGCGGAGCGGACCGCACGCAATTGCATATTTAAAACCGAGGAAGATCACGCGATAGCGGGCCGAAGGAGGAAAAGGTATTTCGCGAAGAGAACACGTGCGCACGCATGTTCCAGCTAATGGGAGTACGACTTGGATGCAAATCGTGGCACGGACGAATCTGATCTTTCGAAGAGAAAAAACACGCGATACCGCGGCATAACGCCGGAATGACGCCAGGTTTTACGGTCTTTCGACAGCCCCTCGCCGTGGGCATCGAGATTCGCGTCGTTCGTTAAAGAAGAAAGAAAAAGGGCAAGAAAGGAGGAAAGGGAGGCTCCCGTCCGAAAGGCCAGTAGCGTGGACAGTGGAACGTGACCGTAAAGCTCGCGATGCGCGATACTAGCGCGAAAGAAAATTGTCGCATGCCCCACGGTGACGTGCGCTACCTTGGCCAAAGTGTTATCTCGATTTCTTCGTACATCGCACGAAGCGCTCCGCCCTGTACGCCAAAGTAGAATGGAGGTCATTGAAAGTTGAGCGGCGCGGTAAACCTCTTACGGTTGCGTCTTCTACAGAGGACCGCGTTTGCGCGCGTATCCAGGGAGGTGCGTGTCCCGAGAACAGCCACGGGGACAATGCTGCAACTTCTGACGCTCGTGAGACGAGCCTCGGTTCGCTCATGGGGCAAATCGAAAGAAAAGTGAGAGCAAGGTCGATGTTCTCTCGAATTATGCTCGATCTCTATCGTTGTATTGATCTTAACGTTGTTTTGATCTTTACTATAAATCCACGTCGAATGATCCTTTCGATTTGAACTTTCAGGTAAAGCTGAAGGACGACGAAGAAGCCTGGGACGTTAGTACATGGCGTGCAGTACGGACAAGTAGGAGGCGGAGGCCTTCAAGATCTGAAAGGAGGGAATAACATCGTAGGCGTTCAACGAGATTCGTCGAATCCGGAGGCACGATCGAGACGATGATGATAGCGAGCGCGATTGTGGCATGCGCAAAAAAATGTCTTTTACGATAGGCGCCAATGGTAATGAAAAGGTCGGCCGTTTTCATAAGCTCCTTACACCGGCAAAGCTCTCTAGGGACAAATCCATGAATTTTCCAACCGTGATCGTCAGTCGTCTCTGAGCCCTTAAAACGACCAGCAACAAAATTCGACTCTCGGCAGGGCGCAATTCGTACCAAAGGGCATCGTAGGCTGCTTGGCCGATGGACTTGCTCTGGCAACAGCACAACCACGTTTACCGATCCAACTCGCACTCTCCTTCTCTTTCATTCGACCAGCCGCAAACTTACCTTAATACTGAGATACTCGCCGGCAAAACAAACTGCGAATGCTTCGAAATTTACAATGGCGTAATAGGGAAGGCACTTGACGAGTACAGCAGTTCCTTGGGGGGTACCGTGCGTCTGCCAGATCGAGTAGAGGGAGGGAGGGAGGGAGGGGGAGAGAGAGAGAGAGAGAGAGATCAACGAGTGAGAGACTGGCAATTGGGGGGGGGGGATGTAAAAATTGTACTGAAATATACAATAGATCCGCTCACGATTATCATGACGAATCCCAGAAAGCAGAGAACGATGGTGTTCGATAGGATCTGCAGGAGTGCCATGTGAGAGAAGAGATCCTCCATGTTATCCGAAAGCGTTATGATCTTTTGATGCCTGCCGATAAGATTCCTCAACTGACTCATGCAAGAGCCCCGTACGCCGCGATGCACGGAGATCCCCGCCAGTCCCTCGTGAATTATATCGATTTGACCGCCCACGTGAAGTATCTAAAAAAACGTTCTCAAGATGGGGCAAAGGCATTCCGCGGAGGAACTCTGCACAGAAGGGCTGCGCCGCATAGTCTCCGAAGCTCGCGAAAGCCCTCGAAAGCTCCCTCTACCGCGACGAATGAAACTCGATGCCGCTAATATCGGAGCAAAGGTGGAAAGGCGCGAAAGGTAAGATCGGATCGGAGGAGCATCGACTCACTAACGTCACGATCAGTGCCATCATCATTCCTGCCATCGTGGCCGCCAGAAACTGCAGGGCGATCTGCGCAACCACGACCATCTCGTAGGACGGTGAGCTGGTGGCGTCAAAGGGTAATGCCATCTTCAGCAAAAGCACTCGCTCCTTGGCCGCCGCATCGACGTCTCGGCGGGCAAGCAGAGTGCTCGCGCTGTAAAGTATCACGGACGTGGAGTAGCCGGCGATGATGCAGGTGGATAGACGGCGAGAGAGAAGGGCCTTGTCGGTCATGGCCCGAGTCGAGCAGCCGGCCGAAGCGCACTCCCGCCAGTCGTCCTTCATAGACGTTACGATCTCGTAAAAGATGCTACGATCGACGCCTCGGGATTAGCGAGTGGCCTTAGCCCAAGTCGCTCGATCGGTTCGGAGCGCGTAAACGTCGCTCGCTTCGAATCGACGCGAGCGCTCGTTTACCGTGCATCCTTGGAAAAGTGCAACGCGCGCGGAACGCGAATCGAAATATAATATCAACGTGTACTCGCCCTCTTACTCGCTGTTGCACCAAAGGATAATCAGCTTCGCGAAGAGGAGGCTGTTGGAGAACGTTATGCTGAGAGCATCGAGCAAATCCGGCAGGTCGTCGGAGTAAAGGTGCGAGACGAGGTACCAGTACTGACAGATTTGGGAAATCAGCAGCGACAACGTCCAGGCGATCCGTTGGGCGAACGTGCAGGAAGATTCCGGCCAAACGCCGATCAGACGCAGACTCCATTCCACCGAGCGGCTGATCGTACTCCTTCGCGCCATTTCTCGCGTCTCGCCAAAATGCTCGGACGACGCGCCCGCGGGCTCAACGCTCCCCCATCCCTCCGGCCTCGAGCGGTATTCGCGAGCTGGCCTCGGAGCTTCGAGAGCGATGAGAGAGGGAAGGTCGATACGTCGAAAGCGCAGAGCCGCTGCACGCGAGCGAGGAGGGTCCACGAGGATACTGAGGCGGTGGTGGTGTTCCTTCGGCGATACTCTTTCCGGGCTATAGGAGGGCTTTTTTCGTTTCTAAACGATTCTTACCTCCGACATGCTCGTAAGTAAAAGAGAGCTCTTTCTCTCGTGGGTAGCGATCAAGCGCAATTACTCGTGAGCGTACTATAATGGAGGGCCGGAGGGGCGGAAGGTCTGGAGGGCTGGCGGGGTAGGCGGGTAAGATCGCGAGGCAGGCGGTGGCGGTGGCGAGTCGAGGCCGAAAAAAAGCGAGAGCGAAGAAAGAGCCGGGGGAATGGCATGTCGATAATTTGCATTAAAAATGCAAGGGAATATCCCGGGGCGCGGAGTTGCGGAGTTGCGCTCGAAGCGGTTGGACGTGACAAGGAAGGAAAAGGTGCGTGGAAGGGGGGTATAGGGGCGCGGTGGATGGAACGCAAAGGGGCTTCGCTTTGGCGGACAGGACACCTTGGCAAGCTGTTGGCACTACCGGCGAAGAAGGGCCGGCAGAGAGCGAGGAGGTAGAGGAGTTTGGGGCCCCGCGCGATACATCGACGTCCTCCGATCCGTTCGCCGGTACGAATGACCCGATAACCATTATTCCAGCCGGCGATAAACCTCGCGGTCGACTTCCGCGCTCTCGCCCCAACGCTCTTCGAAGCGTTAGCGCGCCTTTGCCGGTCTACGCTACGGTACGGCCGGTAGTCTAATGGTGTAAAAGTGAATTACGAGCTGCTCCGGATCGAAAGCGATCGCTCAGGGTATTCGCCGAGGAGATCTCGCGTGCGCTATCTGCTCGGCCGCTAGCTCGATTGTGAGACGAGAAAATAAAGTTTGTGCGGCTTATGGTCGAATGAGTTTAATTCCACGATCGTTTCACTCGATACATCGATCGTAACGCTCGTTCGCCGTGGAGGCCGACTTGGTGGCCGGTCGAACGGAAAAGTTTATTTATCGGTGAATGGCCGTTGCAAAAAAGGCCTCGATCCTTTCGCTCGGATTCTTATAAAAGGTATAAAAATCGGGTTCCTTCGGTGAGATGGCGGAGAAGGTTTGGCGGTGCCCCGTGGATTTACATCCCGTTGTAAGCCGGGCCGCCCCCGCCCTCCGGTACGACCCAGTTGATGTTTTGGCTCGGATCCTTGATGTCGCACGTCTTGCAGTGAATGCAGTTCTGAGCGTTGATCTGCAGCTTCGTTCCACCCTCGCCCTCTCGGGGAACAAATTCGTAAACACCTGGAATCAAGTCGAGTCCAATCTAATCGGATCGATCGTCCATTTGTCCAAGATCAATATAAAGAGCCGCGCGCGCGAGCGGCGACGACGGTATCGCGGGACAAACCGGTGTCCGCCAATTCCCTTTAGCGCAATCCACGGAAGCGGCCCATCCCAATAACCCTACGCACAGTCCTGCCGACTATTCGGGATTACTTTCGCACGGAATAGACTTTTTGGAGGTTTTGGTAGGAAGGGTACGAGCTAGCCCCGCTCCGATGAGTAGGGAAAGAAGGGAGGAGCGGGAACGGACGAGTAAGTCTCGAGATCGCGCTTTCCCTTGCTCGGTCTTCCCGATTGTAGCGCGTAAAGGGAAACCCCTTTAACGACGTTCTTTATATTCTTGTCGGCACGCTACCGTCGTAACTATCATCCAACGAGGTCCTCTCCGCCGTTTCAAGATACGAGCGAGGGGAATGGAGTCCACGGCGCGATACGAGCGATCAGGGAGGAGGGACTGCAAGGGTCGAAGCATTCGAAACGTGGAGCACCCTCTGGCAGGGCTCGCGAAAAACGAAAGCTCGATTCGAAGGAGGGTCGGTACGACGAGCCGTCCTTCGCTCTTCCTACCGTGATCTCCCTTATCGATAATCTCGGCGTCCTTATACGCGAATGATCCGGGAAGAAACGGCGGAACCTTCGCGAGATGCAACGAGAAACGATCGTTGATCGTCGATGGGAAGATGCAGGGAGACGTAATTATTGGCGCGGTCGGATTGGAGCGATCGGTTCGATCCGACAGAGAAGACGAGGGGCGGGAGCATTGTCGGTCCCTACCGGGGAAAGAGTCGAGGAGGGTTTCGTTTCGAAGGTCAGGCCGTGCCCTCGGCCAGACAGTCGATAACCCGCCTTCCCCTCGCCACCCTCCCGGCCCTCTTCGCCTTCCAGCCGGTTCGAGTTGTACATCGTAGGAAAACACTCTCCCCGGGTATTTCACTGTGCGCGGGCGTGGGGCGGAAAAGCCGCGAGAGAGGGGACGGATGGAAGGAGAATGGCGAAGGAGAAGGGCAAAGGAGAAGGGCGGAGAGTGGCGCCGGGGCCGTGGGAGGATGCGGAGAGCGGCCGGCGGAGAAGCAGACGTATAAATTTGTCTGGCTCGCGCGCGCCGTTCCTCCGTAATAACGAAGCACGATATAGACGGAGCGGGAGGATGCGCGTGTCCAATGCCTACGATATTTGTGTGCTTACGCGCGCGCGCGCGCGCGCGGGAGCTTCGCGCGTGCACGTGCGCGTATATATGTGTATAGCACGTTAATATCCCTTGTAATAACGTCCTTCCGCCTGGCGCGATTCAAAAAGCTACGCCTCCCGCACACCGATCGACCTTCGATGGAACGGTTGAAAATCCGTCGAAGGAAAAAGTACGACTCCTCGTACGTCCTCGTATCGAGTTGGCATATGCCACGAGGAAATCGGCCACGAGCGTACTCGCGCTGCTCCTCGAGATGTGCGGGCCATTTTTCGCGAGAGACGGCGGGGCAATGTTTCGGGCACGATCGGTGGATCGTCCATCGCGACAGCCATGTCCTGAAATATTGAAAGCGAAGGGGCCTCCTTCTTGGAAAATCGTTAAGGGGGGAAGCGAGGAGAGGAGAGGAGAGGCGAGGAGAGGAGAGGAGAGGAGAGGAGAGGAGAGGAGAGGAGAGGAGAGGAGAGGAGTGGAGAGGAGAGGAGAGGAGAGGAGGGTAGGGTAGGGTAGGGTAGGGTAAGGTAGGGTAGGGTAGAGTAGGGAGGCGGGAGATTCGGTCTCGAGAGACGAGATATGGGAAAGCTGAGAATCGATAGGAAGGGAATAATCTGCGGCAGGGTTGTTGGCCGGAGATGCGGCCAGGGAACGCTCAGGGTTTTCGGGGGTTGAGCTTGGTCGAGGGTAGTCTAGCCATGGGGGGTGTCCGGGTGGCTCAAGTTCAAGGACATGCCGGTCGATAAACTCCGACAAGACTGGAAAAACCGAGACGGAGCTGCCACCCTCCGGAGGCGGAAGAGGAAGGAACCGGCGAATCTGCCGAATACTATAGACGAGTACCACTGGGAAAATCGTTACTCCCGTCTACGGCGGCCGGTGAGGTGTGCGAGAGAAATAGCACGATACGCCACTGGGCGCAAGCACGATCGGCGAGAAAAATAAAAGACGATCGAAAACCCTGCGAACGTCGCTTCGCTTCGCGACCGCCCCCTCCCTCGATCGGTGGCCCTTCTTCCGAGATCTCCTCGCTATCCGATTCTTCCCATATTTCCAATTCCTAACGTCGCTCGCGAACCCTTGCACCGTATAGCGCGTGACTGCCGCTCGATGACGAGCGGCTTTTGTGGACGACTCATCGGCAGTCGCCGGCTAAATAAAATAAATTCGACCAATCGCGAACCATGAAATTACGTCCGCTATGCGGTAAACGGTGCGAGCTCCAGCTCGTCGGCACCCTAAGCCCTTCAAACTCACCTTTCGCATCTTTGGTCGGTAGGCGATAGTCTTTCTCGCGACGCCCTAACGCGGATGCATTACCGCCAGGCAAGGCGCTATTGCGCGACGCAACGTTCGACCAAGTATGGCGGGGCGGTAGGTTCTCGCGAGGAAATATAAACAGAGGGAAAAGCATACGACGCGATTGCGTCGCCGGACGGGGGCGCGAGGGCTGATCGATGGAAGGATGGAGAGGAAGAACCGTTTCAGCCCCTTTGTCCTTTTCTCCCTAAATCCTAATATCGCGCCTCCCTTCCACGGATGAACGCGCACGTTTGAGGAGAATCTTAGCGGTCGTGCGATAAGAAGCGTGGCGGCTTACTCACCGGCAGGACAGAATCGGCCTTCCGGTCCATCGAATACCGCGAGATTATGCCTGAGCGGAACGCTGTCGTCCGCCAAAGTGAGGTGAGGGGGCTGATCGGCCTCGTGATTGGTGCCGGTCAGAGCGACCGAGGATAACAGATCGAAGGTCAGCCGGTTGTCCGGTTTCGGATAATCGATCGGCGTACTCTGGCTGGCAGGCCGGAGCTTCTTGTAATCCGGACCTGGAAGGAGCACGTGCGAGAAAGTGGAGAGGAGGACTCGGGTGACGAGTCTCGAGCATCGGGGCTCGTGGCTCGCGGCACGTGGGCTACGACGGAATTGCGTCCTTCGTACCTCCGTGCGAAAACGTCCAGGGCTCCCTTCCACCGAGTAACATCGAGAAGCCGGAATACATCATCCCGCCGTAAAGTCCGAGAGTCGAGTGAAAGCTCGGTCTCATATTTCTGACCGCCTTCAGTTCTTTATATACCCAACTGTTCTTTATCTTGTCGGTGTAAGACTTTGGCTCGAGTCCTTTGGTAGGCGAGGGGCTGCTCTCGGCTTCGATAATCGCCTCTATCGCGCTTTCCGCCGCCAGCATTCCGCTCTTCATGGCATTGTGCGTACCCTTGATTTTCGGGACGTTTAAAAATCCCGCCGAGCAACCGATCAGACAACCTCCGGGAAACTGAAGTTTGGGAAGAGACTGAAAGCCACCCTCCACCAGAGCTCTAGCTCCGTAGGCTATCCTAAAAGCAGATTTGCGGTTGCACTCACGGACCAGCGCCCTCTTAGACGTAAATATCGTCCGCCTTAAAGGTAGTCACCTCTTGCCGCCTTCGAAGGTAGCCCTGATACTTGGATGCAGCTTGTATCTTTGGAATTCTTTAAACGGATGTAAATAAGGATTACTATAGTCTAATCCCACTACGAATCCAACTGCGACGAGGGGGGTTTCTTCGTTGAGGTGATACAAAAAGGAACCACCGTAAGTATTCCTGTCCAGGGGCCAACCGACGGTATGTTCCACCCTACCTGGCCTATGTTTCTTCGGGTCTATTTCCCAAATCTACGGAAATTATCGTGTAAGCTCGGCACCGTTCGTATCGTGCGTTCGTTATAAGTAGCGTAGCAGTACGGGGACGTACGAATTACCTCTTTTAGTCCTATACCATAGGTTTGCGGTTCGCAGTCCTTCCTAAGGTTCAACCTCTTCGAGAGCTGTTTAGTAAGATGTCCGTGACAACCTTCCGCAAAAATGGTACACTTCGCGTGAAGCTCCATGCCGCGTTCGAACGTGTCCTTTGGAGAGCCGTCCTTGGCAATACCAACGTCGTTGGTGGCTACTCCCTTAACGGATCCGTCTTCGTGATACAAAATCTCCGCCGCCGCGTACCCTGGGTAAATTTCAACGCCGGCAGCTTCGGCCTGCTCTCCTAGCCAAGCTACAACATGACCCAGTCTGTAAAAAGTACCGTGCAATATGTATTTACCGCCGAACGAGAATTCAGACACGAAGAAAAACACCCTTGCGCACTCAACGCGCCGTACCTTACTACGTAATTTCCATGATTGTACATCGGCATGCCTTTCAGGATAGGTATGGGTATTCTACCCTTTTCCGTTAGAAATGCGAATTTGTCCTCTGTAACGGGAGTATGCAGCGGAGCACCCAGCTCCTTCCAGTTTGGAAAGAGTTCGTTTAAAGCGACGGGATCCAAGCAGGCTCCGCTGAGAATGTGCCCACCTACGGCGGATGCCTTCTCGACCAAAGTCACTCTGAGCTCCTTTCCGTGCTGCTCCGCGAGTCTACGAGCCTGGATAGCGGCCGACATTCCTCCTGGTCCACCGCCCACGATCAAAATATCCGTTTCGTCTACGTATCTCTCCATTTTTATGTCTGGAACGTCCGGTAAATACGTTTCAAATACAGCGGCTCGTCGAACGAGACGAGGTGTTCGAGGAAATATACGCGATATGCGGAAAGAAACGCGTCGCGAGACCAGAAATACGCACCCTTCCATCTTGGGTCCATTTCTCTCGGTACCACCGTATAGTGGGTAGTAATTTTTGGGTAATCGCTGCTGAAGCATGCTCTTTGAAAAACCTTCTGTAACCTCTGTACTGCCAGAAGAGATAGATACTGTGATTAGTAAGGAGTAGGGGAAAGAACGGTCAGCGACGGTCTAATAGTATCATGTTATAATCGTGCATGATTCTCTTAGCCACGCATAATCTGCCAATCTTGGATTATTCGCAAAAATACCGACGGAGCAAAATAGCGAATAAATAACCTCTCGGAGAGTGTTCCGGTAACTGACATTCATCGCCTACTTGCTCCTGAATACAAACATGTTCCGATCTGGGAGATAATGACATTACCACAGTTCGAGCGCATCTTTTTACATATTTTGCCAAATTTTGCCATAGCTTTGCCTCGGAAAGTGGAAAGAAAGAAGAGAAACAAAGCGTATTTCACACGAACCGGGCAAAGTCCGGCCATCCAAAGTTCGCGCAACACGCAACAGGCACCACCGTCGGAGGGCATCTTAGCGGACAAACAAATTTCGTAATCGCGATTAAAGGTACGATCCCGTATTGTGGAGCCGCACGAACGATGAATTGTACGGAACGTTCGATCCTAGGAGCAGCGCAATATCAACGATCCTCGCAATGTAGGCCACGCATCGTTTTAATTTCATCGCGATCGGTCGTATCGCATGTGGGAAACACAAGTAGATATTTATACACATCGTCCTAGAGTCTCACTCTAGATCCGTTAACGGACTTTTAAACTCATCGCTAGTTGTGCAAAGATACGTCGAATCTATGTTGCGTCGCCGCAAAACGGAATCTATCGGTATTGCCGAAAACTCGAGCACGTCGATCGATCGGTCGATGATCCGAACGGAAAGTTGCCGAGTCTCGCGTATCAACACTTGAAAAACTGCCCGTAAGATTTCTCGGATAAACGCAAAACGCTGAATGTCCTTTAAGAGGCAACACAAATATCCATTCCTTTTGAAAAGTGAAGAAAATATTCTAAAGGAAGAGGAACGATGAACTTACGGCTGGCCGGCCTATTAAAAATCGCGCAAGCCATTACTGCACGCTGGCTACGCACACTCTGTCGTAACGGGAACGATTGGATGATCGTACGAAATACGCTTCTCTCGGCCGATCGTCGCGACTGGTACCGGCCGTCGCTACTAGTGGGATCCGTAATAACTTTCCAAAGCGCGGAATAGCGCGCTATCCCTTTCCAGCTCACGAAAGTATCGGTACAGCCACTACGATCGTCGTTCTTCGCGATCAATCGTCGAAATTACTTGGCACAACGCGATGCAGGTGCGTGCCTGTGGCGACATTCGAAGGATGTATCGCGAACGAGTGTGCGATCGTAGCGCAAATAAGCGTCGACCAGACCGACGAACGATGACGCTTTCCTTACCCAATGCCGCGGTCGAGGTACAGGGCGAACCCGACATCTCACGGGACTTGCCGCGTCCGATGTACTGAAATACCGATCGTGTAGAAAATCAGACGCTCCGGTATGCCCTCTACAATTTGAGATCTCAACAAACCTCTACGAACAAAGAGACGTTGCCCATGGATCGGTATTTGGTCGTAAATTCAACCGCTCCGGTGGCGCTGACGTCTCCTTCTCTGCCAAACCGATAATATCGCGCGCGAAACGAAATCGATAGGTCGGCTGTACAGTACGGACAGAAACGTAGGTTGCACGTTGGATCTATTATATTTCCAGTCGGTGATAACACGATAGCACGATAGCACGATAGATCTACTCGAAATAGGCCAAAGGCCGCCGATCGCGTATCGAACGTGTGTAGGTCTATTCGATTTGACCCAAAAGAGGAACGGTACTGTCCGCTGAGGGATTATCGAGCGATACTCGATGCGAGTACTCGAGAGAAAAATTTTGCAAGTCGACGGAAAACTGTCCGTCGTATGGGGCGCCTAGAGAAATGACGAAGGACGGTGGCATCGGGTATCTGTAAGAGATCCGACGGAGATAGGGACGCTTCCCTTCGGCATGCGCGCGAGTGGCACGTGCATGCACGAAATGCGTGCGCGATAGGCCAGCCAGGAGGGGACACGTTCGATCGCACGCGTATCCGCGAGACTATTCGGATCGTTCGCACGACACGATGGACCGCTGCCACGTATTTATGCGGAAAATCTAATCGGCATCGACGAGCCGAGAGAGGTACTGGTACCTGCTCTCTTCGCAACGAACCTCCTTCCCCGGAAATGCAGGAAGGAAGAATCACTCGTGTCCATTATCGACAATGCAGTTTGGAGTTTGGCCCGTCGATATCTTGGACGAAAGAGCCCGACGCCTATGAGAAAATGGGGTAAAAGTTGATCGGCGAACTGGTGCGACGTACCGAGCGATAATGTAATCCGAGACGTTTCGTATTTAGAACGCGAAAATGCCTACCGCGTACCCGAAATTCTAAGATCGCCGGGCAATGACATTCGCTTTCAGCAAAAACCGCCGATTTCCTCGAAGAGGATCAATTTTGTCCGCTTAGCGGTGACGCGGTTGTCTTCCACGATGCCCGATTTTCATGCCGTGAACTTATCGCGCATGATTTTCGAGCGTTCCAACAAAAAGCAACCCCGTCCAAGTACGTCGATCGTTGAAGCGGGAAATATACGATATATCATTCGCGGAAGCCTCGCACCGCACGTTCCCGATGAAGTAACGTATTTCTGCTCGAGGGCAAAGCGACGGGGCAAGGAAAGTAAATCGAAATAAAATAATCAAGAAGCCCTGCTCCGGATGTTGTGTACGGTAAATAATTTGAAAGGATTACGGATAAAGCATTTGTTTGACGGGTTAAGGAGGGAAAGAGCATCGAGAGGGTAGGTAAATAACGATGAGTCCACCGAGCGAATATTTGGCAAAAGGGCCAAAGAGCTCGGAGGTCTGACTCAGAAGGCAAAGCTACCGAGAATCTTGTCGATGTAAATTAGAGAAGTACGTTGGAAAAAGTAAGCAGGACGGAGGAAACTCGGCTGCGGGCCAAAAGCGCCCTTCCACGAAGAGGAGAGCGAGAAAGCGCGTGCCAAGAACGAAGATCTCCCCCTGGCCGCGCCGTCAAAGGGGAGGAGGCGAGAGCAACGACCCGATATCGCGATTTTGCGCCCGATAGAACGATCCGAAATCATCCTGCTTCTTCGAGCGCGCCCGAACTTATTCGCAAACGCGTTACCACTCCTCTCCGTCCCGTAGCTTTTACCTACCGCACCGTGCAATCCCAGAGCCGCCCTTTTGCGCGGGGAGTTCTCTGCCTCGTTCTACCAGGGCAACCTCGCAAAGAGCCGCGATAAAGTCCAAAGGAGGAAGAAAATCATTTCGAAAGGACCGGCCGGCGTTGCGCCCTCGCCAGAGTGAGGCGATTCTTTGAAAGTACGTAGAAGTTGCCGACTAGGCACGTCTTTCCGATCCATGCTCCGCAATGGTACACCTCGTAAAAGACACCGCCGACAGGCATAGCGATTTGTCGCCGATAAGAAACCGTTGGTCGCGGTTAGTGTCCAGTGTAGTCGGCAGAACAGGAAATCTGGCACTGGCCGGTAGCTCGGCAAACCGGTTCTACTAGTGCAGGGCTATCGATATCTTATCGGTGCACTTTATTCGGAGCATGTTTCATCCATAACGAATAACCGATCAAACTCTCTGATGTATCGATAATTAAGAATTCTCCTTTTCGCCTTTCGGACCTACGAGTATTTTGGACGGTCGTTGCGTTAGAGGCGCGACCCTATTGGAAATGGCTTCGATAACGTTTCTCTCTTACGCTACACGCGCGTCCTTCGTCTGATCGGCATATCGGCAGAACGGATTCGTACCAAGATCCCAAGCGGCGTCTCTCTAAGGATTTCGAGCTGGCTTTTTCCTCAAAAGCGAATAGACTTCACCCACGTTCTCCGATTCGCATACCGGTACATCGCATGTTTTATGAGCATTTGCGTAACCAGATTACGTAACGTTCTACGAGAAACTGTATTTGTGGAACGAGCCTCTCTGCTTTAAAGAAAGCCACGTTCTGCTGCGTTTAAAACCGCAAAAGCGGCGCGTAACGCTAAGAGATCCGTGTGCGGTATAGGGGCAAAGTGCCTACGAAACGCGAAGACCTCTCGGCCATATTAATGACGTAGCGGCGCCAAGCGAGCCGGTAGGATGAGCGCGCGACATTTTTGGCTGCTCGGTGGCGTTTTAGATTCCACGCAGCCGCCTTGCACGAGTTACGGTTTACGACGAGGCGAAAATGCATTCGAGGAAACCGTGGCTTCGTACCCTCGCACCCTCTGCCAAGGGGAAAAATGTCGCTCGCTTTACTCGGGAATAAATGGGGAAAAATAGTGAAATTTCCTGGCGCTCGAACATTCGAGATTTTCCCAATGCTCGTCTAAGCCTGGCTATTCGTTAATGCAATTTCGTGGAAAACCGCAAAGGACCGAATCGTTTTATTTCAACCCCGTCAAAGATGAAAGATCGTAGGCCAAAAAAATGATCAGGATGGACAACGTGAAATATGATTTGGCGTCATCTCAAAATCCCTATCCTTCTATGCGGTACACGTTCCAGGTACGATAGAACAAAAATGGTGCGGGAGGTTCCGATACGGGGTCGCGTCGCAATCTCAATTTTGCACGCGAATCGTTAGGTTGTAGAAGAACTAGGTGCAATCTAGCAAGACGGTAAAGACGTCCACCGTCCGAGGTGACATCTTTTGGAGGCGCGTCGGTCGTCGATATCGCGCATGCGCCGGCCACTTCGAATCCGTCACGCAGTATAAATAGCGCCGGTGAAAGTTTTCGCGGGTAGTTGGTTGCGAGCAGTGCGACGTTCTTCCGCTGCTCGACGTTCTCGCCGACTTTTTACACCGTGCATTCGTGGTTGCGCACGCAAATCGTCGATACCTCGTGCTTGAGTTCGATAGCGCGACAACCTCCGGCGACCTCACGAGCGGCCGACCTTCCGGCCGTATCGAGAAACGCTAAAGGCGGACAGTCGGGAAGAGAGGGTGAGAGGAGTAGGCAGGGGGAGAGAGGGAGAGAGAGAGAGGGGGAGAGGGAGAGAGAGAGAGAGACGTCGGTGGAAAGGGAAGGAAAGGAGAGATCGGTGATCGCAGGAAATTACGAGATGCCGGCCGACGTAGCGATGCATACCAACTTCCTACAGTTCAACCAGTCGAGCCTGAAGGACTCGAACGTCGACTCCTGTTGGAACACCGAGAATATGAGCGGCTACATGACCTTGGTAGGTCCGAACGGTCATCGCCAAGGCGTACAGGTGAAGGTCTACCGTACGAGCGTCGAACATTTCGCGGTGATATACCCGCAAAAGAAGGTATGTCGGCCCCTTGGCGTGCTCAACCTGAGGAACACCACGATCGAGCGATACGGCGAGGAGGGCTTCCTCGTCCGACAGAAGGGCTTCGATTCGCCCATCGTCCTGACCTTTCTCATGGAGAACAAGAAGGAGCTCGACTACTGGGTGACCGCCTTCACGGCGAGATCGAGCCCGCTGGTCCATCAGAGCAGCTTGCCCATAGTCGAGGAGGAGGAGATCTAAGAGCGCGGCGTCCCGCACACTCGCCGCGTCGTCGTCTTACCCGTCGCTCGCGACGGACGGCCGAAAGCCGATCGACCAACTTTCCTATTCCGAGATGAGGAAAGCGCGAAGAAAAGGAGGACGCGTGTCCATCCTCGCTCTCGTCCCGTTCCTCCTCCGGGAGAGGACTCCCTCAACCTCCGGTCCCTCTCGGACTCCTGGAAATCGAGGATGCCGTGGCCGGCCGAAGGGCGCCGAACCTTATCCATCGTCGGCCCGATCGCGGCGGAATCTCCGCCGGCCGGGCCTTCGGGCCAATATGGCACCGAAGGGTTTTACCACCGTGCAGCCTCATCGATCCTGGCCAGCTGCGCGCCCAATGGCGGCCCGGCGAAAGGAGAGGAGGCGAAGACGGAGGAGAGAAGCGGTAGTGTGGCGGCCAACGGTGGCGGCCAGCCAGGGGAGGAAGAGGAGAGCGGAGAGTAGGAGGGAGCGGAAGGCAGCGCGGGTTCCTCCGCGGAGACGAGACGGGCCGCACACCACTGGATTCCGCTCCGTTCGTTCCGCGCGCCAAGAACCGTTAACTTTGCCCTGGCAACCGGCGAGCGACGCCTTCCCGATCGGCGCCCAGGAAGAGCCTCCTTCGAGATTCGATCGAGCCAAATGGGGAGCTTCGCGCGGCCTCTCCGCTTTCCGCCTTTCCGCCTTTCCGCCTTTCCGCCTTTCCGCCTTGGCGATTCCCTCGCGATTCCCATGCGCGACGGACGAAGCTCCTGCGCTCTCGAGCGGTGCCGCGACCAGCTCGCCAATCTCCCTTCTCCCTCCTGCTCGGCTCGGAGCGGCCCGTCCAAGGACTCGCCGGGGGAGTGGCCCTCGGTTCTCGCTCTCTCTCTCCCTCCCTCCCTCCCTCCCTCCCTCCCTTTCTCATCCTTTGCCTCTATCCTCGCGAGCCGAAGATTCGAGAGCGCACCTTCGGGAGGAGACGGAGGGGCCACCCTTCCGGCACGCTCCGGCCTCCCATCGACGCCGATCTGGAACCTAAGGACGGTCGGTCTTCGAAGCGGACCTACGGACGGTGGTGTGGCCGGGCCAGCCTTGGAGCATCGCGGCCCGGACATCGTTCGGCGGCAAACCTTAAGATTATCTGTGATATTACGCGGACGATGGCGCCGTGTCGTAGCGATAAACCAGCGGATCTGGCGCGCTCTCGTCGGCGAGGAAAGAGCCGCTACCAACCACTAGCGCCGTTCCTTCTTTCGTCGCATCGCGGAAATCCGATTCGATCCTTACACTCGCACGGTGCTTTCTTCTCGCGAACTATACCGAATTCAAGACTCCGAGGCGAAGGACTACGAGGCGCGATGAAGGCGCGTCGTTGATATCGCGCGCGTAACTCGCGCCTTATCGGAATCGGCGAGAGCACCTTTCGTCGCGTTCTCTGTAAATATTAGATTTACGACCGAGCGAGTGCCGTTAGTGTTAAGAGCCGTGTTTAAGCTATACGTCGGACGGAAGAAACGAAATGCGTTTTGTCCTCCTTCGTCGCGTCCTATCGATCGGCCTATCGGCCTTTCGGTAGAGCCACCGTCGTTGTTCACGCGTATTTCCAAGTTCTTCCGCCGACACTGACGTTCGGTCGAGTACGCGCGTGTACGCGTGCAGGCGCACGGCACACGAACACGTGCGATTTTACGCCTTTGTATATAATACGCGAGACGCAAAAATGATATGCGCGTATATATATATATATATATATATATATATATATATAATGTATATGTATATGTATATATGTATACATACATACACGGGTATATGTATATATTAAAAGAATAAACGTAATACATGTGTCGAAAGTCTATCCGTTTTCGGGATCCTTCAAGCCCCTCCGCCACAGTCCTCGTGCAGAGTCACGTACGAGCATACCAATAATGGATTCGTTAGCAGGGCGAGTTCGCCAAAAGTAAGCGTCGCAAAGAAGGTAGCCGTGGCTGTGCACCGACCGATCGATTTGCCGGATTATCGAAAACAAGCTTGCGTAGCGGGTTGCGCGGTGCTCGCTCGAGATATGGCGAGATGCGTGCCTAGTACGACGAGGCTACGTGCCCCTTTCGGGTATGCTCATCCTGCTCGAGGCGCGTCTCTCGAGGGCGAGAACCTTTCGATCGACTCGTTGCGAGTGAGGCGTCGAGCGATTGGACGGCTCGATCGCGAAAAAACGCGAAGCCATCCTTGGAGGAGGAAGCTTTGCTTAGTAGATCGGGGCGAGAACGCGATCCACGATCCGCTCGCGATTTGATGCAGGACGAGGTTGGCCATGGTCTAGGAAAAAAGATTTGTCCCTCGCTAATATTCGGTGCGTCTTGGGTCATGCTATCTCTCATCGAAGTAAACAGGACGCGCCGCGAACCTGATAAACGACCGATGTTTTCCCTTGTCGTGCACTCGCGCGGTGTTTTGTGCTCGATAACTGGCCCATAGCGACAAACTTCCTTTATGTAATTAACGCCTTCGGTCGATATTTGTTTTCGAGAGACGCTCTAAGTACGCCGCCGGAGATAAACGCAAGTTTTTCCTAATTCCGCTATCGCGATGAAGCTTCCCATCGAAAGTATCCGAGAAATACCCAAGCGCGGTGCAACGATCGGACCGTTTCATGCGCCGGTATAACTTATTTACTTTTTTACCCGCCGTTTGGTCCAACGTACGCCGCTATCGATGCACGTCGATGGTGATCCGCTTCCTTAAAGCCAGTAGCGCGGTTCGACGGATCGATACACGAATCATCGTGTCCCGTCAGGCTTAAATCGAACCCCGACGATTCAAAGTCCTTAAGAATAAACGAAGGCCGTATACCACGATGCTTTTAATAAGCTAATCCAATCTAATCTTGTTTGCGGCTGATAATTATTATCTATCGTGGTATTGTACCGGTCGCTGTAATCGCTCCAAAACGACTCGTCGTTTATGCCCCACGAGGCGAAAGGAAATACGCGCAAAGTCGCTTCTTTCTCCATAAATAGGGATAATCTTCTCGAACGGTCGTCCGGAACTCTGGACGTTTGATCGGCGCGCATTTGCCAGGGCCGCTCGTGTAAACCGGTCGGAAAAATGTTAAGTTCGGCAATGGTACTCGGGTCTATCGGTATGCGGCCCAGCGGTAGAAGGTGCCACGGTGACGCGAAGGCGCGATAGCGTTCTCCATTGCTCGGGGGACCTTATTAATCTCCACGGATAACGCGCGCGGAAAATCCAATCCCAATACCGACATTCGTTTAATCGTGCATGTCGAGCCGAGTATATCGTATTTTGTACGCAAGATACGAACCACGGCCGGTCTTCGATCGAGCTCTTTAATCGCGATTTGCCGTTCTGCCTTGCATAACAGCCTTGTCCGTCTCACCGAGCAGCGGGCAAAACCTAGAATCGACGGATATCAAATTCGAGCATTGTAAAATCTTTTGCGAGACGACTCGAGGACGAACGGCCCTCGATGCTTCCGGCAAATTTGATCGAGAACTTCCGGTACGCGTGTCGCACCTGCAGCCCCACCAAGGCTATTCTCTGGAATAAGGCTCAACGGTTTGGGAGCATCTGCGAGGAGGCAGATAGGCGCAGAAAGGCCGCGTTCGTGCGGACTGGCCAAAATGTAAAGTAAAGTACTTTCTGGGGCACCCCTCGAAGGATCGGGCTTATTGTGCGGAGAAGGCTACCTGCCCTGTCGGGCATGCTGCCACCGATCCCCTCGGTCGCTTCCTTCCAGGTGCCGTTTTCGCACGATCGCGAAGAAAGGGGCACCCTTCGAGCTTCTCGAATGTTATCCCAACGCAAAGATCGAGCTCTCCTACGGTATACGTTGAACAGCTTTTCGGCGGTACGTCGTCGTGTTCGGTGCGGCGAGGAATTCGCTCCGAGATAGCGCGATTCTAGCGGCGCATCGATCGTCCAACGTGTCCGATTACGCACCGCGCCAGTATCGAGTACAGAGGAATCGCTCGAAGCGCCTAAAAGCTAACGCGCAATTTTTTATTTATATCCCCCCGCGAACCGTAACTCGACCTTTGACCTTTCGGCGCGAATACTCGTCGTCCGATGCGAGCGGAACGGTACGATCCAGTACCAACGCTTACCACGCGTTTCTCGCGGATATTTTCTTGCGGCCAAGAAAGGAGCGCGACTTCCAGCAGAGGTTTCCCATCGAGAACGTTCAAATTCGTGCCTCTAAAAATGAAACTGGCCATCGGCATATCGAACGAGGCTGGTGAGCGACGTGCGTCAATGATTTTATCGGAAATATTTGCGTCAAAGATCCTAGGATAACGCGGCAAAAAGCTGCTTTCCGGAGTCACAATGAGGGACTGAAAAGGTAGGGTCAGAGGCCGACGCCCAAGCCAGGCGCAGCGTCGGAAAAGGTGTAAGCGGCAAACAGCGTGTCGAGTGGTGGAAAACAAGGGCCGATGAATTGCGCGGGAAGGGAAGGATCGATTTTTCGGCCGGTCACGGCTCGACGGTCTTGTATTTTCCCTCGAAAAGTAATCATAACGGAAATAACGAACGAGCGCCATAGGGAAATCGGCCGTGTAATCCGATGCCGATGCCGATGCCGATGCCGATGCCGATGCTCGCGTCCTTTTTGCCGGCGACCGATTCAACGCTACCTTTCTTCGAGTTTGCCTCGCAGATTGGCCGTGCACGGTGCGAGCATAGAGCACGACTACGGCCCTCGCGAGCTGCTCCTTTATTTCCGCGGAGCGCGGACAATCGAGCACCGCGCCAGGTCGACGCGAGCTTACGTAAGCATGAAAATCGTTAGCTTACCGCGTTGCATAAAGCATTCTCCGGCATTCTCGATTTCGCGCCAAGGGACGAAACGGATACGCCTTTCAACGCCACCCCCTCGCCCTTTACATCCACGCGCTGGATACGATATCCTTGGAGATCGTGCGGGAAAAGAAACGATCGTCCAGAACTTGTTTCGCCTTGTCCATCGAATATATCGAATACGCGATAAGAGGAACGCGTTCTATTCGCTTTTGACGAAAAACGGGGAGAACGTCGAATACGATGGTACGTAGTTCCTGGGCTCGGTACTCCTTCGATCCTGATATTCCCAAAGAGTATCGGGACACGATTTACGGTTATCGGACGGAGCACGCGTATTCCTCCTCCAAATACCAAAACCGGTGTTTCTCCCTGGGAAAAAGGGTGCGACGAAGAAAAATCATGATTTTCCGCACCGTTGTTCGTTTAGTGCGAAGAAGAATGCGCAACGTAATATGCTTATACCGCCTACCGGCGGTATCGCGATCCACTAGCCTAGAAAGGAAGCCGTGAGAAAAGTAAGAGCGGCGGAAGAGTGGCCCGACCTTGTCCAGATTTATGAAAAAATCTTCTCGCGTAACGAAATGCGGGAAGCGCGTTCCACTCGCCGATTAGGATAATTTCAAGGGACACGCCGTACGAACGTCGCTTTGCACGACAACGGCAAAGCCGGTGCGAACAGTGGCCCGCGAGATAATATTTGGACCGAATCGAAAATCCCTCGGCGCAGCCCGCGCCGTCCCGGTCGGCGCAAAACATTGGAAAAGCGTATCGCACTGTTGCGTACCGAGGTGAAGCAACGGTGGCGACGGATCGATTCGAATCTCGGCCCTCCCTCGCCCTCGCTCCCCACCCTCGCCCTTTACTCGTACGCGTCGCACTCTCGAGAACCAAGAGGATACGGTGCAACGAACCCGCTCGTTATGCTGCCCATCTTGTATATTTTTGACGCAAATCTATTCGTGCCGCGTACAGCTATGCAAAGTGTCACGACCCCCGCGATAGATAGGAGAGAATTCAAATTCAAACCGCGATACCGTACGCCATTGAACCTGCGGATTAGAAATACATACCAGGACGATAACGATCGCTTGCGTAAAACGCTTCTGCATAGGCATCGAGCAAGCCGCGCGCACAATTCGGGCAAACTTGCTCTCCGAACGACCCATTTTCGTGAAAGCTGAATACAGATCTATATATAGACGTTAAAACCTATGAAATGGTTCTGGCATGTACGCCAAATGTCAGGAACGTATTTGAAAGAGCCGCCTTTCTCGATCGTTACCGGAATATATACCTCGAAGGTACATCCTCCAAGAGGGTAATCGTCGCACGTTGCGGCCAAAAACGTGACAACGATTCAACGTGACCACCATTCGGTCCACCTGCGTCATTTCAACGCAACGGCGGAATTCTTGCGAGGAGATACCTATGTTGAAATTGACCTATATATTTAGAAGCCGAAACCGACCATGAGCATTGAACTTCGAAATACGATGTGCCAATACGGTAGGCATAATCGCGCGACATTACGCGACTGCGATATTGCAGAAGTATAAGAGGTTTGAAGCGAATTGGTAGAAGGGAAGGCTCGTCGCGAGACATAAAATAAGATGGCCGGGGTTTGATGGTGATTCGGGGCCGGTGGTTTGGGGCCGGCTCCACGAAAATAATTGATCCTCATCGAAGGTAAAACAGCTCAAGGCGTTGCTCAACGGTCCGTTACCAAACGTAACGTCCGAGTTTCGTTGTACCAGTTTCCAGGCTTGCGTCAGCAGGTCCCTTTCTACTTCTAGGTTAAAGAAAGAGTAAGAGCGACGGGAACTTTTCCACGATTCCATTGGCCCATACGTATACCCTACCCGCTCCCTCTACGAAGGCTGCCAACGGGAAAACCTTCCTGGAACCGTGGGCAGCTTTGAAACTACATCAGGAAGGATACGTGCGTACATCGGGCCGAGGGAGAGAGACCCCTATGGCGTTCAAAAGGAAAAACGATCGTTTCGCATCTTTGCAACGAAGCATTCGGCGGTCAAACCTTATCTCCATTGCCCGCCCTTCCTCGCACATTCCAAATGAAAATGGATAATTGTCCGGAAATTTTCACGAACCCATCGAACGGCGGCACGTGAAAGTGAACGATAACGTTTGCGCAAAGTAGAAACCAAGCGCAAAACAGAATTCAGGATACGTATTTGACCGAAACATCAAAGATTCTTCTTGACGAGCAGCGGCTAAGCATCCGAAAGAGACCGTCAGCCTCGCGGCTTCCCTCTTCAATTAATCCCTGCTGCCTCTTTGACGATTTTCTCCGGACAAAGCAAAACATTCGGCCCGCCACCTCTACGATCATTCTCTACTCTCCTTGCCCGAGGGAAACCTCTTTTTCGGCTTAGCTTCTTCTCCACGACGTCTCCTCCTGCTCCCGACGTTCGCAAAAATAACTTTCCTCTTACCACGATGTTTTTCCACGTCTTCGATGAAAGGGAGAACCTTACGAGTCCGGTTTATCCGATTTGCCAACTTATCGACGGCCGTCGTCGGATGATCAAAGAAATGTATGCGCTCGGCCACGACGTAGCGGTATTCTCGCGTTTCGATATCATCTCCGGAACATTATCGAACGCACCAGACATCTTTGCGTATTATCGGCCGTTTATGTCGACGTGCAGTTTATATCGTGCAGTTTACAAGAGGATACGTCGCCATGGGAGAGTATACTTCTATCGTGCGGCGTGCGGCAAAATCTTCTCGAGAAATTTCCAATATTTTCCTTCTCGTCCCTCCCCCGAACGTCTTCCGTCCGCGCAAAGGCCGATCCACGGCGCGTGAATTCCGACCATCCCTGAGAATACAATGATTTAGGCCCCGAGCCGCCGTCTTTTCGAATCGAAGCGAAGCGCGGATGTCCGCTCGTTGCACCGAAAAATATTCTCGGTAAAATACGATACCTTTATCTCCGGCACACTATCGCCTCGCGCGAAATCGAATTTGCCTCGTGTCCGCCGATAAACCTCCGAGACGATGCTTCCGATGCAGAAATGCATCGCGCTGCCTCTTCCTTTGCCGGCGCACACGCGGAACGACGGACGGTCTCTGCTCGATATATATATATATCGCATCGATATAGCTCCGCGTCGAATCTTCGCGAATGCTTCGCCGCCCCTGAATAAATCCTAAGAGGTTTCCAGACCTACGCACCGATTCCTTACTCCAGGCCTCGGTCATTTTTCCCTCGCATCTCCGCAACCGCGAGCAAAAATCGGATGGAGCCGAAAGAACGGCGCGGAGGTAATCCACCTTTGGGAACGTGACAATCGCGCCGCATCGCGCATGAAAAACATTGATTTTATTACGCGAATAGTCTGCCATACGAGAGCTTGAAGGTAGCGCGCAAGCGCATCTGGTAATGACGGTGACTCTGACAAGAGCACCGATTAATTGATTCTTCCATGACGTCGTCCACGCGCACGAGACAGTCCAGTTGCGTCGATAAGCGTTTAACGGTTTGCCGAGCACTCTTAGGGCCGATCAAAGTCGCTCTTAATGGAAATCGTTTAACGCGTATAGCCTGGTTAACCTGGAAGCCTACCTGCTCGGGCGGTACGCCCTTTATGAATCGGAGCGCATCGAGGGGAAAGGTGGCAGGGCACGTGGCGTGGCATCGTCACGGCCTTACGACGTCAGCGCGTCATGGCGTCATGCTCGCAGCTCCCTCCTCCTCGCGCGCCGCGCTCTGCCAGCCCTTCGCGCGCCTGCACCATCGACGTCGCGTCGTACGCTCGCCTATCTCGCCTTACCGGACAACCATTGCGATTCTTCTCGGTACCTTCAATGCCCTTCGATCCATTTTCCCTCTTTACGTTCCTCTCCGATACCCCACGGATGGCGCGGCTCGATTCAGCGAGAAAGGTTTACCGCTGGAATGTCAACGGTTCGAGTCTTATATCCTTACACTTTTCCCGTGAAACACTTTTCCTTTTCTACGCGCTTGGATCGATTGAACGGCAGGAATTTACCCGAGGCTCGGTCAATGAGTCAAGATTCGTTAGGAGCAAATCTATCATCGCTGGTTACATGCCTGAATGTGCGACGATACGCGCACGTGCGTTCCTCGAGTAGTGCCGTTCATTAGAACACTTGGAAACGGTCAACAGAATGATTAGCACGAACCCCGTCGGATACGAAGCGTTGAATTCAGGTTTTCCATTCTGGTTTACACGTGCCGACTCGGTTTTGTGCGCTAGTGCCCAACGAGAAAGAGAAGCGGTCGCGTACGCGCGCCTGTGTGTGCGCGTGTGTTGTCATTTGATTGATTTGATTCGCGTAATAAAATCAATATTTCTCATAATCATAATTCGCAAATAGTGCTATCACTATTCGGTCACGCGTTGATAAATAATAATAATTTTTACTAAAAAAATGGAAAAAAATTGTAACCGATTTATCCAATACAAGTGCCATAGAAGGGCAAAGAATACTGGCTTTGGAATTCGGTTCGCACAACTCTCATCGATGTAAGTCTCTTTTGACACAACCGTGCATTACTGAATCAAACGCACGGGTAACACATTAGAGACCGAAGGGGAGAAAAGGGCCACGCGGCGCGATGCAAACGGATCGCGCGTGTACGGTGGTGGCGAAAAGTTGGATTCGGAGGGTACGAGGAAGGAGGTGGGGTGGGGGGGGGGGTGTAAGAAGGCCTTGGGCGCGTCTCGGCGAAGGAGAAGAAGAAGAAGAAGAAGAAAGGAGGAGGAGCGCGGGAAAAAAGATCGGCCCGAGCGGGGACTCGAACCCCGAACACCCGTGGGCGTCCACGCTAGTTTAGCAAACCTACACGTTCACCGCGTAGCTATCGCGTTCGAGTGCATGTCTCTTCTATTTATACCTACTCGTAGACGCGTAAAATATACGCAGACTCGTCTCACGCGACATTCGTAACTTTAATGCACCTTGAACTTGCAACGCTCTACCGATGCTGCACGCCTCTCGTACGAACAGCGAAACATCGATCGATTATGACGTAAATCTTTGATCTACTGGAAGAACATCTCGGGTATATCGAGCCGACTCCAAGGGACGCTATTTATTTTACGGTTTAAGATTTTCGGAACGTTTTTCCAAACATTCGTGCCCGATCTGCAGCACCGAGTTTAGCCGCATCGATATTTATTAAGCGGCCCAACACGCGTGGCCATTCAACTTTTCGAGGATACTTCGATGGAGCCGATAGACGGTAGGAATATTCGGAAATACACGATCCCTCGCGTTTTATCGATCCCAACGTTGATAGCGTATCCGATCGACGAGAGATACCGCGGCGTAACTCTCGGAGATAGCATCTTAAATGGGTGCTACGACATATACCCCTTGCACGTATTCACCTTGATCGGCTCCGTAGTATACTTTACGTTCTATCTCCGATACTCGGTATTTTGGCCAGGTAGCGCGTCCGCGCCTTTCGAATTACCCGCGCGTACAAAATAAGTACTCGGTTTGTTTCGGCGAATACGACGTTTCTACGCAAGTCGCATAATTTTAAGGAAATTCGCGTCCCGAAACGCGTAATCTTAAACGAGTACCAGCATCGATCGTAGGTAGCGCGACACGTCTGTCGTAAGCGCGCGATCGTAGGAGCGTCCTTGATATTTTTCTTTCGTACCGTTCATAGCGGCCCAATGTTCCGGGGCAACCTCTAAAAATAAAGCGACCGCGCTATTACAGTAGTCTAGCAGACCGCGGCGTTTGCTCTTAAAAGTCATGGTGCATGGAAGACGGGATAATTCGCATAAGCGACGGCGCACTCAAAAGGCCAAGCGAAAGGTAAGTCCTGCAATAAGAACGCACGGCGGCGCTACGCTTCGGTGAAAATATTCCGCGACCGTCTACGCATGTCAATTTTAGCGTTTACATTATTTTCTCGAGGCATCGGGCTCACATGCGTTGCCCGTCAATAATAAACGGTCTCTGCGTTACCGTTACCTTCGGCTTTACAGATGTGGGCGTATCGGAAGGCTTATAAGGTAGGTACGTACATTTGTCGCGAGCCAGCTTTCGTCCTTCGTTCATCCCGAATACTCCTGAATAAATCAAAACTCTCGTTCCGAGGTACGTTTCTTGGCATATTTGAAGGAACACTCGCGCACATTCCCCGATCCTCTAGGTAGGTATCGACGGATATGAGAGCAAGGCGGTTCAAGAAACGCATCGTTCGTTGCCTACGCGGAGGAGACGAGCCGAGATGAGAACCGATGAGAGAGAATAGTCCAAAGGACGTAAAGACGCAGATTTCCGGAAGTTACGCAAGGTATGCATAGGCGGATCGTGTGCCGTGCACATCGGCGCATTGCGTGATCGTTAAGCCGCGACTGGCCGTACGTCTAATTGCGCGAAACGATACGGTGATACGTGCAAAATTCTCGGAATAAGAGTTGCTTTGAACGGCAGACCGAAGTTGGCAATAAAGCATTCTTGGGCGCGTGTACGATCAAACCGAGAATGCTGCATCTTCCGAGCAGCTAAATTATCGCGCATGCTGTTCCCTCGTGCTGGCATCGCGCTATCGCCACATTTTCGCATCCAATATCGATCTCTGCACGCTCCTATCCCCCTCTCGCGATACATTTAACCAACACTCGGGTTTAACGAGTAACGTCTTCCATTTTCTCAAACCGGTCTCTCTTACCATTGTTCGCGAAGGGCTTATCAACCTCGATTAACAGAATCGACCGACGGTGAACCAAAGATATATTATAAAATACTTGCGGAAACAGGTTTGCCCGTCGCCCGGTCACACGAGACGGCATTCGTATTTTTTCAGTGACCTTCCGTTCGAAAATCAATCTTCATTGCCCACGATGGATTTGTTGCACGATAACGATACGGAATAACTAAGGAGTAACGGCGTTAATTTAAGACATGAATCATCGCGACGCGGCTCTCACTTCGATTTGGTTATCGTACAAAATCTTGCGAAAAGAATAACCAGGTCGATACGAGTTGTCGGCGTGAGTCATTCGGTATATAGTGCTTCACGCTGCTGCCCGACGAGGAGTTTTAAATCGACTCCATCGGTCCGCATGCGGGCAATGATTCATCGAGATGCTACCAAGTTTACGTAAATTTCGGGAGACGCGCCGTTCTACGTAGACGACCCTCACCGTCTCACGGGTAGTGCAAGATGTGCGATTACTCGCCAGCGTATACGGTACTCGATAATGATTTTGGGATCTGGCACGATCGAGGCACCGGCACGGTACGACGTTTGAGAATCGTGATTCGATCGAACGGTCGTTTCTGCCCAACCGAAGACAACGGCGTCTTAAACGGTATATAGAGTCGCAAGTGCGGGAGACGTTCATTAATTATTAATGATCTACCTCTGGCGGCTCGACGATGAGACGCGTGGAATGTATCGCGTTACGCGCAATTTCTCGAACGAGCCCGATGTTCCTGCAACGTTCGATCTTTGTACGGCGCGTCACGGACGCTGCTCTCTGCGACGAATTGTTCCGCAGAAGGACGAGAAGGGAACGTAAGTGAGAGAATCGTCAGCGACGCGATCGATGCCAAGATTTTATCGGTCGCCTCGCACGTACGTAAGTTAGGACTCTGATCATCCCTCCACCCCTTATCCTCCCGGCCGGTTATAAACGTTTCTTTTATCGCCGCGCCAATCATTTTTCCCCACATCCCCGATGTTTTACGTTGAGCTGTGTGCCTTAAAGAAAATATGCGCATAGGTGGATCGTAGAGGGATCGGTATGAAAACGCACGATTTTCCGAAAATCGCCGACACTCTCGGAGGAGCTGGGAGAAAAATCTCCTAAACGGAGATAAGTGCGACCGACGAAACACTGGATTCGAGCGTGTCTTCGGCCGAGCAGATAATACACGAGGAATGCACGCTGCTGAAACTAACGATTCGCGTACACGAATTACACGCGACACGTCGAGTTATCGAAGAACAAATAACTAGTCTCGCGATAACACTCTCGTGGCACGATGCCTTCAAAGATCGGAAAAGCCGTATGGTTCTGTGCATAAAAGGAATGCCGTGTTTGACGATACGCGTAATTCCGCATTTCCTTGAGCGCGCTACCTTGATCGGAAGAACTGTACCGAATGGATTCTCGATGGAAGACACGGCCTATAAGATCGAGGATCTTTGTAAGCGTAGACGGAATTTTATTAGAGGCAGTAATGGCAAGGACGGTCGATGTATGCAACGCCGCAGCCGTCTCGGCGCAAGCCGATGACCAAACGAGTTCGTGCTTTCGCAATAACGTTAGTAACGATGGCCGGCCGTTATACGAAGAATGGTGAGCCCGACCATTAAAAAGGCGACCGTTCGGCCGGACGATGAGCGAGGATACGTGGCCGAGGATTCCAGCCGAAGGAAACGTAATAGGTAACGGCAGAGGATTGTAAACATTAATAATGCGCGCTCCTTTCGTGGCACCGCAGGCTACACTCGATGCCACTGACCTGCGATACGAGAATATCGATTTCTCTGTATATACATATAATTATAGCCTAGAAAGAGAAACGACTGGTTCTTGAAAAGTCCGTGTTGGAGGTCCAGTTCGATAACCCATACCGTCCTACCGTAATCTGCATACTTTACGGAGCTTGGCCGAGCCGAGACGAGTCGCGGACGAGGTCGAAAGTTGTCGGAAAGATAACGTGTTTTTCCCGGCACTCTCAGAAAAACGGCCGTGCTTCGAGACGACGAGCAAAATTCACCTTTCCGCGAGCCTACACGCCCCCTTGGGGAGTTTTGCAAATGCTTTACGCTCCACGCATTGGCCGATTCGGAGCGGGACGCGAGGCGGTGGCTGAGAGTGTCGGATGGTTCCTCGATACATACATCTCCGTTGCATCCTTATTCTCTCGTTTCATTAAACAGAGCCCGTGTTTGTCGAAGCCCGAACGTTGATGTAGCTGCAGCGTTTACGCTTGGTCTCGTATATTTCTACAATTTCGAATAATCTCACCGACATTGACCGTTAAAAGTCTCGAACGAACTATCGATTCGCGGAATACTGCGATATTACTGAGAGATCGAAGGGGGAAGGATATATAATTGCACGGCTGTCGAGGTGTCCCTCTTGCTAAAAACGAAAGGATAAAAAATAGACGATTGCGTCTAAGCTCTCTGCCCACATCCGTCGGCCGTTTGTAAGAGAACGATTTGTTTTTAAAGCAAATGTACATCCTGAAAATATGAAAATGGCGCCTAGCTGTCTGGCGATACGGCGCACTGGCCGATGTCCAAAGTGTAAAGAGACCCTAGTATGCAACGGCTTTGTTTCTGAATACCAAAGGATATCGATGGACGATGAGGAATAATTGGCGGGGCCTCTGCAACGAATCGAATTCGCGTCTCAAAGTCTACGCAGGCTAATATTCTTAGGAGTAGGTGTGGCAGCCACGGTCTGCCATTTCGGAGATCCACGAGGCTTCTTCTCTAGTATTCCGCCGAGCATACTTCTGCTGCAAGCTCAAGGCTACTAAAATTAAAGTTATCTCGAGGCTCGGTTCGCCCCAAATTAAACGGTTCTCGGTTAGCAGCAAAGAAGGGCCGTTTCCGTAAATAAACCGGCCCGCGTTTTGGGGCTGCGACGGGACGAGACGGATATCCAATGTACTGCGAGATACGCGAAGCGCGAGGAAAAATAAGGCAACGGCGTAGAATGGATCGCGATAACCCTCCATTAAATGAGGGATAAATCGAATGGCTTTAAATAAGGGCAACGTACAAATAATGAACGGCGGTTGAGCATGGGAACGATGATATGCGTTTTAAATCTACGATATTTTAAAAATACCTCCGATACTCGTTGGGTTTAATGTCACGGGTATTGCTATTGATCGGAGGAAAAAAGAAAAAAAAAAATATATACAATGGACAAACGGTGTCTAACGCGACCCGCTTCACACAGCATCATCCCTGGTGGGGATCGAACCCACGACCTTTGGATTAGAAGTCCAACGCGCTATCCTCTGCGCCACAGGGACTTGTTGTTCTCAGCGGCACCGTACGTATAATAGGCATCTCGGTCATTTTTTCCAGCGCGAGTAGATGTCGCTAGTGTACGAGTTACTCGATGGATGTCAGTGACGTATTCGTAGTTTGGGATAAATTCAAGTCGGAAACACGAAAGAAGCGCAGCGCGCTATATTTATTATGCACAACGTCCTCCGTCCTATAGATTATATTTTCAAACTCTTTCCAGGCCTTTCCAATCTTTTTGTCAATGCAAATCTTTATTTTGTACGATTCACATCGTGTATCGACCACCCTTTCTTCCTTTTGATTTAGTTACCGTAACATCGCGTTAATCGCTCGCCAGCGTATCTCGAAGAAGTATATATTCCGTCAGAGGGCCTCGACCGATGATCTTCGAATCGCGAAACGACATATACGCGCATAAACTTTACGAAATCGCGAAATCAATTTAGCGGATAAACTATCGGGATAAATGTAAGGACGCGTCGCGGTGGACGATGGAAAAGCGTAAAAATATATTTGTGAAAAAATGATCGGTATTTTGGTACGCTAGGATATTACGGCCCTGTGTTGCAACCCTGTAGTCAACACGACCAGCTCGGCGCGCAGGCACGTATACGGATCGCGAAGGAACGATTTCGTAGATCTGGGGACGGTGGTTGTCCCGTCGGAGGAATTTTGGTGGACAGGCGAGCAAAGGCAATGGGTTAAGGCATCGCCGTAAGATTTCCTTCGTACCGAAGAGGGCCTCCCGAAGAGGGGTCGAAGACCGAAGAGGCGGGGGACCATCGTGGGAGCAGAGTAGGATGAAGAGGATCAGCGCGAAGGAGAGAAAAAGAGGGAAGGACGGAGAAGCAAAGCTCGTGCGGTGCAGCGTGAAGAATACGAGTTCGGTAGAAAGGGGTGCGTGAAGGCGGCGAGGAAAGGAGCGGACTGGAGTGGAGTGGAGTGGAGTGGAGTGGAGTGGAGTGGAGTGGAGTGGAGTGGAGTGGAGTGGAGCGGAGCGGAGCGAAGCGGTGTGGAGCGAAGTGGAGCGGCGAGGAGGGGATAAAAAAGATGGCCGTTGGGAAACATATGACAAAGAACGGCGGGCTGCCGCCACGGCGAGGGGCGATGCGTTCGCAAGGTGTTTGGCGGTATCGTTGATCTCGGCCGAGGACGCGACGGGACGCGGTTTTCGGCTCGGTGGATCGTGGCTGTAAGAGTCAGTGATCCTGTGCCCGAAGGAGCCATGACTACGCGCAGAGAATGGGCTCGATCGCATCGGTGCTGCAGTGGCATTGCTCGGAGTGCGCTCTGATAAATCCGACGGAGAGCGCGCGATGCGCCAGGTGCGGGCTCACTCGGGCGAGGAGCGATGAGAGGCCGAGGAGCCTGAGGCCAGATCCGAGCTCCTGCCGCGGAGAAGCCCGGGGCGCGCGAGAGGCCCGAGGGGCCCCAGAGGACCCGCGGAGGGCCGGGGAAGCGTCCGAGGAGGAAGCCGACTCTCCTTCGGAGTCCTTGCCGCCAACACCTCCGCCGAGGCTCCGTCCAGCGTCGACGGTGCCGACCGACGCACGAGCCGCGACCTCGCTGATTCACGAGCATGGACGAACTCGCCTCGTTTGCCGGTGAGGGGAGATCGTCGAACGAATGCCGTGCCCCCACCTTTCCTGCACGCACGTGTTTTGTATACAAACCTGCGGCACGCGACTCTAAGCAAGTCCCGCTTTGTACCTCGTAGAAACCTCTGTACCTACCTCCGTTTGTGTTCTTCGTCGTGCCCTTTGCGACTTAAACGTTTCCATCCGTTCCGCCAGCTCGCCCCGTCTTCCTCCTGTGCTTCTAACGGAATCCAAAAGTAGACGCTTTCTTTTAACGCGAAACCGTCGCCGTAGCGCGCCGTGTCTGTACCGGTGTAGATATGATCGATAACGTTGCATCTACGAACCGGGCCAACGCGTAACGAAATCCGGCGCGTTGGTAGAGCTTGCATTGTGAAACTACGTAGGAGGCTTTACCGTTCTATCGAGTTCCGCCAAGTACGTTTTACACGCGCCCCTTCTCGCTCGTCTCACGCGTATTTGTATTCGTATTGATTTTCAGCTTTGAGGGAGACTCCTCTGCGCCCCGTATCCTTAAGAAGAGATCTCGTCGTGGTTCCTGGAGCGGAAGTTGTTACGAACGGGAGCCGTTTCAAAGATCCTCTTCTCTACCTTGCTTAGCGACGCGGTGGGCTTGCGTTCGCTGTCTGTTGGAAAATGGTCGCAGTTCCACGCAAGTTTGTGCGGCTTGCGACGCCAGTTCGCTCGTAGTCGATACCGATAAAAGACAGATCGGAGCTCGGAAGAGTAAGAAACTAAATTCGCGTAAAACGAGTCGTCCGAATGTCGCGTCCGAACTTCTAGCCAACATCTTGGATGCTGGCTCTAGCGTAGCGCGCATTTCCACAAACGACAAGGGAATTAAAGGCAAAGGTAAATGTCACCGAACGATCAGTGGCGCGGTTAAACCTTTTCTTATACAAATCATGATGCGTACTTTACATTCGTTAGATATGGCTCAGTTAACGAGTATAAGCCGTAGCGAAAGGGGACAAGTCGATCGCAAAGAGTGGGCATTACCGCCGATAGAGACGATGCAGTCTACGACGCTTTCCTACACGGATAGTGGAGAAACCGCGCAACGCTCTCCAAAGCGGCACAGTCCTTCGATGTACGAGAGAGTAAAGTCCAAGGTTAGCCGTTCTTTGTCCAACGGCTCCGTCGTGCACAAGCTCTCGGAGCAAAGTATTCAGAGACCGACCAGTCTGGTAGTGACGGAGGCGCGCCAGGACGACGCTCTATGGAGCTGCGACAATTGCACGCTGGACAACGCCCCGGGTATGGAGCAGTGCGAGGCGTGCGAAGCTCCTAGAAGCCCAGCCCCCTGCAGCGGGGTGGTGATCAGCGTACCCGCCTGGGAGCCACGCACCCTGTCCTCGGCGGGACCACTCTCCTACAGAAGATCCTTCTCCGACGTCGAATCGGTCACGAGCGTTTCTCAAAGAAAGACGGCAAACCGCAGGAGCCTCAACGAAGAAGAACCACCGGCGGTACCGCCACATTCCATTGGTTTTAGTACAAGACCAAAGTATTCCTACATAGGGATCTCCGATCCCGACACGCCACCGCCATTACCAAAGAAACAAAGTAGTAAATTAGGTCTCGTTCCGAAGAAAGCGCATAGCGAGGCGACCAGTCCGGTCGGCGACGTACCGAGTGCAAATCCGTTGAAACGCATGTGGACTTGTCGAAAGTGTTCTTACGCCTACAATCCGCTCTGGTCGGTGGGTTGTGACATTTGTGGCTCCTCCAGATCGCCCCCTTCTCTGACGCAGCCTAGCCTAATAACCGTTACCAAAGATGGAACCGGTTGTTCGTCGCACGCACAATCGCCTATCGTCGTATCCAGGGACAGCGTCAGGTACATCCCGCAGAGAACCGCCACATTGGCCACCGCAGAATCCGATTTGGACGATCAAGTAGATCCGCCCTCGCCGGGCTGGACGTGCAAGAAGTGCACCCTCCTGAACGCAGCCTCGAGGACAACGTGCGAGGCATGCTGCGGCTCGAAGCTGCGCAGCATAATGCACTTGGAGGATGCGACACTGCGCAAGGGAGAGAGCTGGGTCTGCTCCTCCTGCACCTTGAGAAATCCGCTGTCGGCACAAACCTGCAACGCCTGCAAGACGTTGGCCGATTTCCTCGAGGTCCCGAAGGACGGCGTCGGCGTGGGCGTCGGTGTGGGCGTCGGCGTCGGCGTCGGCGTCGGTGTCGGGCTCGGTGGCGTCGGTGGCGTCGGTGGCGTCGGGGGCGTCGGGGGCGTCGGTGGCGTCGGTGGCATTGGCGGCGGTGGCAGGGCCGTAGCCCAGAGGAGCCCCAGTCCGAGGCTCTGCCCGACGCCCTCGAATTCGAAGGTCGTCACGCCTAGGCACAGAAACTCCGTGCGGAGAAACGGTTCCTCGGTCGGAGACAAGAGACACTCGAGGGGCAAAGATACGTCGCACGCTCAAGTATTGCATCCTTTCCATTCACGTAGGTCCATTTTCCGCGGCCAGCCATTCATCCGTTTGATCGTTGCAGTGGCAGTGCAAATTGTGCACTTATGAGAATAAGAGTACGAACGGCATCTGCGAAATGTGCCAAAGTTCGAAAAGCTTGTCCCAAGTGCCGAGCGACAGACCCAGGATCGTCGAGTCGGCGAGCAGTACCCTCACGATACAGAGGCAAGAGAGCGTGGTGATGGAGAATCTGAGGCAACTCGAGGAGAGGGACGCCTTGGAGAAATGGGAGCGAATCGTGCGTTACTGTAAAGAGGTAATTCTCCGTCGAACGTTGCCTCTCCTTACCAAGACGTCTTCTTTCGAGCTGCCACCATTCAAAGAGCGCATTGAACTTCCAGACAAATGAACCTTTCGTCGACGATTCCTTTCCACCAGCTCCAAAATCCCTCTATTATAATCCGGCAGATACGAAGGACAACCATGTCGTCCAATGGAGAAGGCCGCACCAGATAAACGTCGACTCGACGGTCGACTCGAAACTGCCCTGGGCGGTATTTAGGACGCCCTTGCCTTCTGACATTTCGCAAGGAGTCTTGGGAAATTGCTGGTTACTCTCCGCTTTAGCTGTTTTAGCCGAGAGCGACGAACTCGTTAGGAGAGTCTTGGTCATGAGGGAGACGTGCCCGGAAGGTGCATACCAAGTTAGACTGTGCAAAGATGGGAAATGGACGACGGTACTCGTCGACGATTTATTACCTTGCGATAAGAGAGGCCATCTAGTGTATTCTCAGGTATAATCCTACGAGTCAGGTATAATCCGTTATCGTTAATAACCCGCACCCCCTCCACGATGTCGATACCAAACCAATACACACCTTTTACCCGATGCGATTCAAGGCGAAGAGAAAACAATTGTGGGTTCCCCTGATCGAAAAAGCGGTCGCTAAGATTCACGGTTGCTACGAGGCTTTAGTGTCCGGTCGTGCGATCGAGGGACTGGCCACCCTGACCGGTGCCCCTTGCGAAAGCGTGCCTTTGCAACCGTCGGCCTTACCCAGCGAGGATGAGCTCGACAAGGATCTGATATGGGCTCAGCTGCTCTCCTCGCGACAGGCCATGTTCTTGATGGGTGCTAGCTGCGGCGGGGGCAACATGAAGGTCGACGAGGAGGAGTATCAGCGTAAAGGCTTGAGACCAAGGTAGAACCAGGGATCCGGGGGTTTCCTTAGGGCGCGCCTCCTTCGCCCCCAATGTCCTTCGTCTCTGTCTCTATCTCTATCTCTATCTCTATCTCTATCTCTATCTCTATCTCTATCTCTCTCTCTCGAACCCTCTCTTTTTCTTTCTCCTTTTCTTTTTTAGGCACGCATACTCCGTTCTCGATGTGCGCGATGTACAGGTAAAAATTATAACGAACCGATCAAAAGGTGATCCGTTTGGCGGAGGTAGACGCTAACGTACGTATATTCTGTAGGGAATAAGATTGTTGAGACTACGTAATCCTTGGGGTCACTACAGCTGGAAGGGCGATTGGTCGGACGACAGTCCTATATGGACCCTCCAATTGCGAGAAATGCTGATGCCGCACGGTGCTTCCGACGGTGTCTTCTGGATATCCTTCGACGACGTGCTAAAGTACTTTGATTGCATCGACATTTGCAAGACCAGAGTCGGGTGGAGCGAGGTCAGGCTACGCGGTACACTTCCGCCGCTCTCCTCCCTCAGGCACTTGTCGTGCGTGCTCTTGACGGTGCTCGAGCCCACCGAGACCGAGTTCACCCTCTTCCAGGAGGGCCAAAGGTATGGGACGAGGCTAATCGCGTATTCGCGGTGACATCGAAGGGATCCGCCTCGAGCCGCCGCCCTAAGCGCGCCTCGCGCCCTCTGCTACTCCCCAGAAACTCGGAAAAGTCTCAGCGTTCGCAGCTGGATCTGTGCGTGGTCGTCTTCCGCACGCGTTCGCCGGCCGCGCCGGAGGTCGGCAGATTGGTGGAGCACAGTAAGCGGCAGGTACGAGGCTTCGTCGGCTGCCACAAGATGTTGGAGAGGGACCTCTACATCGTCGTCTGCCTGGCCTTCAATCATTGGCACACCGGGATGGAGGACACGTCCAGTTATCCCGAGTACGTCCTCGCCATTCACAGCTCCAAGAGGCTCTTGGTAGAGCAGATCTCCCCGCCGGCATTCGTGTTGGCGGACGCCATCATAAGTTTGACGCTGGCCAAAGGTCAGCGGCACGAAGTAAGCATCGCGGTCAGCCGGCATATTCGTGCGGGGATGCGCAGAACAGTATCTCGGCCGCGTATCCCAGGGCCGCCAACGTTGACCGATTCCTTCCTTACAGGGCAGAGAGGGGATGACGGCCTATTATTTAACCAAAGGTTGGGCCGGATTGGTCGTAATGGTCGAGAATCGTCATGTAAATAAATGGATCCACGTTAAATGCGACTGCCACGAAAGCTACAACGTCGTGTCCACGAGAGGACAACTCAGAACTGCCGATAGTGTTCCCCCGCTTCACAGGTAAACCCCGAAAAGGGCGCGTCCCTGAACTGGGCAAAGGCCGTGGAAGGGTTTCTAATGTATCGAATTGCAGACAAGTGATTATAGTGTTAACGCAATTGGAGGGTAGCGGAGGTTTCTCGATAGCGCACCGACTGACGCACAGATTAGCCAACAGTGGGAACTTGCACGACTGGGGCCCGCCGGATACTCAGCATTGCCCGCAGATCGATACTCAGGTCGAAGGTTTACACAGCCCTCGTTTGATCACGTGAGAACGCAATCAGTAGTATTGTGCCATTCGAGTCCAACTTTGAGCCATGTTCGGCATAGGTACCTACGGTTAAATAAAGAGTTCGTTACGGGCCTGGGGGCCGGGAGATACGAGTGGAAAACCAAAGCGAGCCACGGAGATTTCACCGCGCATCGCGATACTCCATGTGCTTTCCAGCTAACGACCCCTCGTGGAAATTTCTAGCCTCGCGAAAATTTCCATATTGGACAGGATACAATAACTAATAACTAACGTACAATGGTTCTGAAGTCGGCGATTGGGAGTGCGAACACGCGTATACATACCCGCATCTTTTCTCTCGATTACGTAGCGAGGTATGCCGTGCGGTAAAGAAAGTGGACCCAGCCCGGCGACGTGCGCGCGAACAAAACTTCTAGCCAGAACCATTGATTCGTAAGAAAGACTTAAGGGAAAATTGAGAATATTTATGGAAGAAAAACAAGTTGAAAACTTTGCTTGTTATATAAAAAAAAAAATTATTTTCTCAACTTAACGTTTAAGCGCCGTAACAAATGACGAAAGGTAAAAAAAGAATTATACAATAATATTATGTAAAATGAGATCATTAGACGAGAATGTTTAAAGGCGTGCGAACGTCGTACACGCCGTTTTTTGGAATTGCTTAGAGTATAGTACGGTAGTGGGAGTGGGGACACGTGCGGTTGCCGCGAGCCGTGTGCCGATCCCTTTGCCGTGAGTCTAACAAGTCGGATCGAGTACTCGCGTTCGAGAAGTACGGGTCGCAGCTCCGTAGAAGCCTGCGATCACGCCCGATCACGCCCTATCAAGCCCCTGGCTAATGATTCGAACGAGGGCTTGGAATTATTGGGCATAGCGTCAAATCTTTATCTTATCCAAAGTTTTCGTTGCTTCCATCCGCTGGATGGACGGGAGGGGAGGGGGAGGGGGGAGGGGGGTGCTTCTACTAAGAATGGACATGTAGCACGACACTACGGAACCAAAGATCTCTCTTGAAAGTTTTACAATATCTTGACGCGTTCACTGCCATTCTATGCAATGTATATAGCTAACTTTGCTTGCATTACCAATTTCGGCCGGAATATTACGGACGTCAGTAGGATCGTGTTAATTACATTCGTTACGCGTCGTTTGCGTTTGCGTTCATTTGCCTCACGTACGCTCGGATCGTCATACTTGCGCAAGCATGGCAGTCAGCGGGTTAATCGTGGCTGTGGATATTGCGCGTTTCAACGTCCTTCTGGCACGGCCACCTTGTACTAGCTGTGTGCTAAATAAATACATCCACCCTTTTATCGCGAACGCGCCTATGTTGTATTTCTCATTTTCATTATGCTATGCTTTCGCGATTCCGCTACTTTCTTTCTTTGTTTCTTCGCTCTTTCCATTCGTTCGTTCGTTCGTTCGTCCTTTCTTTCTTTTTTGTTTACGCGTTAGAACTTTCCTTGAGACGGATCGCCAGTCGGGGTCATGATTCCCCATCGTACACGGTGAGAGTTGTTGCGAGGAGAACGCGTGTACGTGTACTCAAAATTCGTATCAACGGTGAGAAGCGAATGGGATACCTGTCTTTATTAAATATCAGTACGACTATCGTTATCCAATGCCGATTCGAATAACGAATCGAATCGAATCGAGATATTGGTTAAAATACGATATGCGTCGGGTAGTGTGGCCGAAAGGCACCCTTCTTTTGATGTACCGTGCATTACGCGAACGAAAGGACGCCAAATTTTTCACGGAAAGCTCGATTCTTTAGCTTTAATGTCAAACTGCCATATTTCCCGTATTTGAACAACGGTATAATTGGCTCGTAGACCTCCTTTCGATGACATTTGGATTTTAGCAAAGTTTCCCCGACGCTCTCTATATACATCGAATTCGGTGCTGCGACAATATTCGATGCTGTGATCGGCCCGTCACGTTCCTGGGGTACAGGCTCTTGGGAAATGGTGCCCCGAGAAATGATCGTTTATTCTGACTAAAGACATCGTTTCAACAATAGTACAAACTGCCCACTTGCCGTTGATATTTTTCGCTTGATCGATCGCAACAACAAACGACCAATATCCTCTTTGTTCTCAGCTCGTTCGAATTCGATCGCAAAGACATTCTCCGTTTTTACACGCCCACTTTTTCGATCTTTCCACCCGACCGATGTTCGTATCGAAGATTTGTGCGCAACAAGGTACCGGATCGGCTTCCACGACGCTCGGTCTACCGAGAGAAAGGGGTTCGAACCTCTGAATATATGGCCTAAGAAAGAGTGCCGACATCGTAGGATGCGTAGGCGCGCCACTCGATAAAAACGATCGACTCGCATTTGCGCGTGGCGAGCGTTCTTGATTAATTCCGAGGAGGTGAGCGAAAACCGATCGCGACTCTGGAAGCACCGATAGTCGTCGCGATGGCAGCTCCGTCGATTCTCAGCAATCCCTCGCTCCGTCTCCTTCGCCCTTTGCTCCCCTTTCTCATCGCGGGGATTGGAAGTGTATTTCGATACATCCAAATAATGGCCGGCGGTCCTGGAGTCGATAAACCTAATCCCGTAATCCGTAAGTCCGATGGGGCAGGCGGTAAACGACGAAAGAGCGGCCAGCTTCGAAGCTCTCCGCGCGCAATGAATCGGCATCGGAGAAGGAGACCGAGAGAAATCGGGCGGTGCCGCCGAAGCACGATCGGCACTTTCATCCAGTCGGAGGAATAATCCGTACATTGCGGGATACTCGTAACGCATCCGGCAGATTCCCCGCCCGGGTACCTCTCCTTTAAAGACGAAAAGCCGATAGCGGCGCGATGATAACGCGCAGGGCCAATGCTCGAAGCGTTTTCATCGACTCGGGATCTATTCCGTACCTACCTTTCCATCGATGAGAATCGTCGCGACAAAGTAGGATCTTCCGCTCTCTCGCTGGATGTATCGCCGTCAGTAGGAGAAGAAGGAGCGCCGCCGGCCGAAACTTCTTTCGGCCAATTTCTATTTGCCGCCTTATCGGCCGGTCGTTCAAATCCGTTAGCATTTCCATACGCGAATGGGGCTTTGAGGGACGCCAAGGCCGGCCACGAGCGTAACGCTCTTTCCCTTCGGAGAGGATGCGCGGTACCTCTCGCGGGCCGCGGTGCACGAGGAGTACGGAGGGGAGACTCGATCGAAGCGCGTACGATTCGGAAAGCCCGAACTCCGGGATTGGCTTTGGGAAAAGTAGGCTCTCGATAGACTCGAGGCTACGAGGCCTTCCGGGGGTCGCTTTGGCGGGCGCACGGCCCGAATCAGGAATCTAGAGACACGAAGGCGTGCGAGGTGTAAAGAGGCGAGGGGGCGTCATCGATCTATCGCGGCGCTCTTCGACGAGCTCCTCCCTCCTCCATCGACGATACGATTAGGTGCCCACCTTACGTTGGATTTGATCCTCCCAAAGCCGCTCCTCAGTGGCATATATGTGGGAGCGTTCGGGGAAGCGCGGGTTCGTTACGTTGGCCCTATCGCGTTAGACGGCCGATCCTTTGGCGCGTCACCGATAGTCCAAGAAGGATTCTCTCGGATAAACCCAAAAGTACTCTATTCCAAATATCGCGCGATCAGGGCCGAGAAAGAGGAGGCGGAAAGGGTTGCGCCTCTGCGAGGGCTGTGGGCGATCGCCGCTCGGAGAAGGAGCAACGAGTTACGAAAGATGTGTCGAATCCCCGCGGATGGGGCAGGACGGTGGTGGGGAGCGGCGCGGCTAATCGCGTCTCCACCGACGCTTCGACGAGTCCTCCTCGTCGATTCGAATCCTTCTCGAGGACATCCTGGCTTTGTAAATAGAGAGGCATTCCGAGTAGCGAGTTGCGAGATGGGAGATGGGTGATGGGTGATGGGTGATGGGTGATGGGAGATGGGTGATGGGAGAGAAAGAGGGCGGCCGCCGTGGAGAGGCGGGCCTGTGCTCGGCGTGCGTTCGAGCTCCCTTGCGCGCGCTCCCTCCTTCGCCTCGCCTCTACCTCTTGGGCGGCAGCGAAGACGTCCAGCGCTGGCCCGGGGCTCTTGCACCGAGATAATAGGGCCCTAAGACGCGAACGTCCCTCCCGTCACCGAGGCCCTTTCCCCGATGGACGTTGGCCGCAGCCGTGCACGAGGCATTCTCAACGGTATCTATGGACTCGAGTGAACGTTTAGGAAAATCGCACAGCACCGTAAGGCGCCTAGGGATATATTCTTGATGTGCAAAGGAAAAGTATCGAGAGTACGGTGTCTCGTTACTATAAAGCATAATAATATTGTGGTGTCGTACGATCGGCGAAAGAGCCGTACTCGGTATATGATACTACTGCGTACCGGGTCTATTCTAAACTGTATGCAAGCGTCGATCACCCTCCTTCTTTCCCTTTCTTCGTCGTTGAGACTGACGCGATACGACGTTATGGAAACTTACGAAAGAGAGAGAGGGGGGGGGGAGGGAGAGAGACGTGTTGACGCAACGGAAGGAAGTGTGTACCGCCAAGTGGTGGAAGCGATGTTCACCGATAGGAAAATGAATCTCTTTGGATACTTTCTTTTAGTACGCGCGGCTGTGATCATTTTAGAAGCGCCCATGTACGAACCCGAACCGGCGATCGATTTTGTGATAGTCCGTGTACCGACTTGACAAACTTCGGTGAAGTAATCCCGTTCCCTATAGGCGAAACGTATAACGATTAGAAGACGTACGCGCGAGTCAAAGCAAAGCATATGTACCATGTAACGAAGTGATAACAAAATTGTGTTGTCCCCTAATTTGTATCGTGTAGGCACGTTTAATAATAAATTGGATTATTACCTAGACACAGTCTGTATGAGTACCTTCCTCGCTGAACCGTAACGAGCCATTGCCGTTCCAAGTCCTATATCGCGATCGCTTGCCCCTCAGGGTACGTCACCATGCATGGGGATACGAGGAACGTAGCCGTAAATGCAGCTCCTTAAGTGTAGGTACTTTTTACTTCAGAATTGTACAATAACGCGCACTTTTCGTAGGTCACTTATGTAGCAATACCCAGGATTCTAGATTCTAGAGCTTCGAGAATATTACTTCGATAATAGATACGATAAATCATCTCTGTCGTACGATAACAATCGTTATTCTTACGTTGACCTTATCGTACAATAAATACATCACATTTAAAAAGAAGCAAAACCTTCGTCGCGGGCTCGTGGGCTTCCGCAAAAATCTTACGCAGGCAGACGTGTGGATCCGTATCGTTGACGTGCACATTTCGAAAACTGCATAGACGTTTGTTGAATCTACCATCGAGAATTCTGCTCGCGGCATCCACATCCGGGGCCCGCCTCTTGGTACGCGTAACAGAAAATTAGGTTGAACTTTGTAGACATTTTCCTCCTAAGCCACGCCTCCTTAGTCCTTGCGGTAATTTTCACATCGATCGAGGATAAACTCCGGCTAACGCTCGGTACGCACTACCCTCGCGCGTTATCCGCGCGAATAATTAGTTTTGTGCAGAGGACGATTTGCGTTAACATCGAGCGCATATCTAAGAACGTTGGCAAGCAACCGATTTAGAATCTGTAAAAAAACCGCTCTCTGGCGCTACTCCGAAAAGCGTTCCTTAGAGCCCTTTGGGTAGTAGGCAATTAGCCGCTATCGATCGTTCGCCCCACCGCTACGATCCTTGCTCACCTATGCCCGTTATTATTAACGCTTACTTAGTACCAGTGTTAATCGTTAGCATTATTATCATCATTATTATCAATATCATTACCATCGTCATTGTTTCGACAACTATCGATTAGACCTTACGTGTACGCAGCCTACGGACGATCGATGTACCTTTGGTAAAAGACAACGACGATGCGGTACGGCTTAGTAGCTAGCGACGGAGCTACTTGGCTATCGCTATGGTCGACGTGCGAGGATACGAACTCGGAATGGGGCTGCGGCAAAGCAGTGTGCTCAATCGGTCCGCACGGGCAAAGGCCGTTGATGCGAATCGATCGTTGGAGCGCGTCATCGAGGAAATCGTTCTAGCTCTATCACACTGCAGAATCGATGGACAGATTTTTCCAAGTTTAGAGGACGAGATCGCGAGTGTTATTCCGTTGGCACGGATTATCGATGTACAGTCGAGCATACTTGTCACGGTACGGCGAGTAATTTTCGATACAACTCGTCGATCGCACCGAGCTCCCAGCCAAATTCCCGAAGAGCCGAGCCTTGCTCCGTAAGCGGAGACTCCAGCGGAAGTCGAGCAATATCCATCGAGTTTCCATAATTCTCGAGTATGCCTACACGGCTACCGAGCGAAATTCTAGCTGGGACCGATCTTTCCTTCCAAAGTTTTCTCGCGAGTGTTCGCCGTCAAAGTAATTTCGCGCCACGCAAATGACGTTTGATCGTTCAATCGGTCAATGGTGTTACCCAGATACGAGGTTCTCGAAGAACATGTAAGTACGAGCGTATAGATAATCGTCGATCTATATAGAATCCCTTGGAATAACGTACCCGTCGCACATCTCTCACCGTCTACAAACAACTTTGTCTTCGTCAAATTATAAACTTACACGGTGTGCGCGTATTATACTAATATGATATACGTATACGTATATCTATGTACACGCACACGCGCACACACGCACGCACGCACGCACACACGCACATACGCATTCGCATTGACGTATATACCAATGTAACTATATACTATGTACAAACGCGTCTTCGAATTTGGTACTCTATTGCTGCGATAAAGCTACCACGTACAACGCCACGTGCCGCGCATTCGCCCTCGAGCGGCTCACATCGGCACGATCGCTCCTCCTAATCGCTAAAAGTGCCCCGCGAGCACATACCGCGGGGAAGAAAAATAACGCATAGTCTCATTTTGTACTTTAATAAATAGTAGAGGATAGAATCATTGGTGTTTCGCTCGAAAGGTCTCCAGCGATCTGGGCAGGTATTATTCGAACGCCTCAAAACGGTTGGACGCGGCATGCGCGGCAAACTAGGCCAAGTCGGAATATATTTGCGCACTCGAGACCTCTCGCGCGGAGCTGAACCGGTGGATCGTTGCGTTTGCACGCTTTATTCCTCCTCGAAGCCCTACGCATACCCAACGTCTCGCAGCCTAGAATCCTCGAGCAAGTCCGTCCGTTTATTCGACTTGGCATCTCTCCATCGACCCTACTCGATACATCGATTCGGTCGAACGAGAAACGTCGTGCGCGGCTTTTCCGTTTCAGGCCCTATGGAATTAAGAGCGGGAGTAATAGCTGGATGCGCGCAGAATGATCCGTCCGTAAACGAGGAAAGTTATATCGGGATTACGTTCGGTGCAAGGACATCGGAGGCTAGCGATTTCCAGCTCCGGCGGAGGGAGTACGAGTCGAGGATCAAGGAGGATCGAGGAGGTCGCGCGCGTATTATCGAGGGAAGGGAGGAACGGCTGCCGCTGGCTAGACACCTCGCGCTCTAATGGCACGGGACCAAAACGTTTGCATCGCTTCCTCGAAAGCGATTCAGCCGTTACACTAAATTCTTGCGAAGCGAAGGACGGGGCGCCAGCGAGGAGCGAGGAGCGAGGAGCGAGGAGCGAGGAGCGAGGTGGGAGCGACGCGAAGGGGATAACGGAGATGAGATCATTCGAGTCGGCAGAAGCGCGGAATGAAATCCTCGACACGGCTTACCTGGTTCGTCGTTGCGATTTCCGACCGTCCAATCCCTTCCCGCCATGCTTGACGTACTGTCTCCGTAACTGGCGAGCCTGTCGCTAGGGTTGCGAGCCACTGCTGCCGCTCGTGTTTTCGGTTTGGCTCGTCGAGTCCAGCGAAACGTCTCCCCTACTGTCGATGCTGTGGCTACATTTTGGTAAGAGGATTTCGGGCGATTTTAGAGCGCGATACGGATGTCGAGGAAGCTATCGTTATCGAGGATGGCGAGTAGGTAGAAATGGCTCACTCTCTGCGGACAAAGGAGGTGGTACTTCGAGAATCGTCGGTCTCCTCGGAGTAGGTGCGCGCGCCGCCGCGCTCCGCTCCGAGGGCGGACGCCTTTATCTTCTGCGCACCTTCCGGCTGGTAGCCCTCCGTGCGTTTCTGCCTCTCCGCCGTCGCGTCGTTCGTGCTCGCGCCCTCGCATTCTTCCACCGGCAAGCACGTCTCTACCATCGCCTCCAAGCAATTCACGAACAACTCCGCGCTCTCCGCCGTGCAATTGCACTGAAACCCAAGGCCCCGAAGGAGGCCTGGTATATACTTTGGCCCTTGCCCTCCTCCCTCTCCCTCTCTGGCGCACGCTCGCCCAATGAGGGCGGACTCTTTGAAAAATCCTCGGAGAGGAGCCGAGGGAGGCAGGGCATTCGAAGGAAAGTAGACTCACGTTTGTGTACGGGCCGGCAAAACGCCAGAGACCGCCGAATCCGCAGCTTTGCAAATAATGCAGCTGCTGTTGGCTGGTGTCCTCGCAGGCTATCATGTTTTGGATAATCGCTTGGACCGAATTCAGTATGGCCTGATCGTGACAGGCGGACAGCACGCTGTTGATCTTTGCATCGAGCAGATTGTGTCTGGAAATGCGCCAAAGAAACGATTCATCCTCCTAAACTCGCCGGCCGTGCAGGAGCGATGTAAAGGGCTCGCGGAAGAGAAGGGAAGGTGAGGGGCAAATTTGCGCGGATGGCGCAAAGGGTCAATTGGGCAGGCACGAAAGCGTCGAAATGACGAGAGGATCGACGGTGATGGGGCGCGGGAGCGGTTGGTGGATCAAAGGTGTGAAACGCAAAGCGATAGGCTCAACTTACATAACTGGAAATACTTTTGGAAAGACGACCGACGCCTCCGCAAGGTATTCGTAAAGAATCCTCGTTTCGCTCTCGTCCGTCGAATATTTGACCAAGGTGGCCAGCACGGTAAGGACCAGAGTCTGAGTGGAGAAATCGGTGAGCACTTCCGGGTCGAGTAATACGTTGTTCTCGTTGCTGACGCTCACTCTTGCGCTTCGATTCTGCACAATGCGCACACATCGATGGGAGATCGATCGGATCGACCGACGCGCCCTGGGCCTCGGCGCTTTCTTCGCGATTATACGATGCTTCGGAGAACGATCGTTGCCCTCGATGGCGGAGGGACGGACAAAACCGGTCGGCGGGACACGTCCAAGATCGAGATCGTCCCTCCTCGCGGCCGCGATCCGCTCGGCCACGAGCACGGAGGATTCGGCCAACGATCGTTTCCACGATTTAGCCCTTTATTCCATTAATCCTAGCGCGTTTTGCTAAGCGAGCCGAGTGAAATAAGCGGCTTGAAATTAGTATCGATAGGGCAAGTACGATAAAGTACCTTCGGCTCTGCCTCATCGCTCGGCTTGGCTTCCTTCGCAGTCGGTACGGAGAAGGATCGCTGCGTTTTAAATAAAATCCGGCCAGTCTTGTTAATGACGTGCGGCGTTGTGTTTGGCGAATCAATTGATGGAGCATGACACACGTTAGTGACAAGTTGCATGGTGGTTTACGGAATCCGGGCGGATACAGGCGGGCACACGCAGACCGAGAGAATAAACAGAACACATGGGAGAACGCAAAACGTTGTTACGCGGGATGCATCATGACGGAAGAGCACTGGCTTTGCCTTTGACGACCGCTCCTCTCTCCCTGCCAGCCGCGGATTCGAGCTCGCGCGCATCGTCCATCGCACCTCTGGACGCATACACGGGGACGCAACGCGTACAAGGAATGCCAAAGGCGGCGAAAGCGGAATGGGCGGGCGGCCGCATTGGCGCGCATCGGAAAACGCGCCGCACGCCTCTTACGCTACGATACTCGAGGCAGGGGAGCGGCCGAGAATTTCCAAGGCGGAGAGACGAGAGCCCGCCGAAAGGAAAGACGTGGCTTCGGGCTCCTGGCGAGAGGCGTGCGTAAGAGCGGCCCAATTCCAAGGACGGCTAAGAAGGAGGCGCGACGAGACTCGCTGGGTAGGGCAAAGGGCAGAGCCAGCTCTGTATCGACCGAATGGGTCGTCCTAGGGATTCTAGTGTGCGCGCGAAGGATGGATCGAGAAGGGGACGTAGTGTTGAACTCGGGACAAGGGTAGAGACGTGCCAAGTACCTGATGCGCGGAATATTGTTTCTGCTGTCTGGCCTGAGTCAAGGCCGACTGATCCAACAGGTCCCAGGATTTCTGCCTACGGTTGGTCGGATTGCTCGCGACGCTGGCCGTCTCCTGGATCAGAGGTTATTACGATTAGAGGAGGGGAGCATTGCTCGGTCCGGGCAGGAAAGAGAGCATTGCGCCGCCACTTGCCGTTCCGTGCGGTACGAGCGTGTCCAAAAAATCCGTACTGCCCGATTCGGTCGGGTTCCTTCCGAGAGAATGCCTGATGTGGCATCTGCTGCGTACCTCCTCGGAGACCGACACCAAAGCTGGAAACAAAAATTGGCTCGTTTGCCCGCTTCCCCGGCCCCCTCCGAGCTTCGATATTTACCGGCCAAATAGGCGACGCTGTCCGGGGTCACTTCGAACTTGTCCCTTCTGTAGGGCTTGGCCACGATCGCGAGCAGCATGGTCAAGACGCGGGCCGTTCTGGTAACCGTGGTCGGAGTTGGATGCCGATAGCCCTTCAACAGATGGCCGACCAGCGCAAAGTGGAAGTTCGACTTGAAGGAGAGACCGACCGCCTGATCGAGCTGCTTAAAGTGCCACTCGAGGGGTTCCCTCGTAGACATCATCACTTTCTCCAACGTCTGAAAGGTGTATGAGTTCTTAGCGGGCGGACGCCCGCCAAAGGGGGACGCGAGCGAAAGAGACTCACCTTGTCGTCAAAGGTGCCCTGAGAGTCGAGGGTGTGCAGATTTTGCTCGAGCAGGGCCAAGCCGGAAGCATAGAGCGACGCTTCGTCCAGCTGTAGAACCGAGGTCGCCACCCAGAATAGGTACCGATGTATCGGGGATTCCTAAGGTGAGGAGAGGCCGAGTTTAGCTTCGGCGGGGGCCGCTCGCGGGCGCGACAAGACTTACGGGTCTGAGCAGTGGCTGCAATCGCGTAAGGCACATGACGATTGCCTCGAGGAGCGTAATGTCGTTGAAACTCTCGAGAGCTTTGACCAGTATCCTCAAGAGCTGCTTCATGTCGTGGTCGGTAATGCTTTTGCTGATACAACCAAAGACGATCAACGCTCTTGGCTGTAGCGCGGGATTGAAGCAAAAGGCGAAGCTCTTGGCCAGGGAGGTCCAGGTCTTGAGCCAGTCGCACTTCGGAATGTCCCGCATACACGCCTCCATGATCTCGAGGAGGGCATCCGTGATGACCTCCAGGCTGGTCAAGGAGAGCCTCTCCCTGTCCTGCGTCCCCGAGGCGCTCCGCTCGTTGGTGAACCACTTGTCGTTCGAGTGCCTGTAGCTCGATCGAAAGGCCGTGCCGGCCGCGGACTTGACCTTGCTGATTCCGAAGAGCAAATAAAACTTGGGAAGGGAGAACTCGTCGAGGCTCATCCGCAGTATTCTGTAGGTGTCCTCGGAGAACGAGGGCGAGCTACAGGTGCAGAGGGAATGGATACTGTTGATGACCAGGCCGTGCGTGGAGGCTCGCATGCTCAAGCTTCCCGAGCAGACGAGGAAGGTGACCGTGTGAAAGAGATAGGGCAGGTGTTTGCCCACGTCGAGGCAATTGTTGAAGGACAGCATCAGCAGGTATCTGGCCAGAATCGCTATGTCGTCCCACATCATGTGCTGCTCCAGCAACGGAGTGGGGGAGGTGCAGGTTTTGTCCACCACCCTGCACAGGCGTCCGATCACCTTTTTGGCCACCAGCTGAACGTTGCCGGAAGCCAGGGCCACCGCGGTATCGGCCATTATTTCCACCATGGGCGAGCCGAGGCCGTAGCGAACGCTACGATGGATGAAGTTGTCGAGGACGGTGTCGATCAGATCGGGCAGCCTTCCGATGGTGCTCCAGATCTTGGCCTGGATGCTCGGGTACATTTCGACCTCCTCGATGGTCAGCGTGATCAGCTTACCTAAGATCTGCGTAACCTGCTTCTGCCGCTTCCCGCCCTCGTCGTTGGGCTTGTAGAAGCGCACCAGGTTCTTCAACCAGGGGGTCATGTACTCGAGGCACAGGTGCTTCAGCTCGATGTTCGACTCCCGGAAGCCCTGTATGCACTCTTCCAAAAATTCGAGCGTCAGGTGGGGGTCGTTCGCGGCCAAGGTCTCGCTCAGGTGCTTGATGAATATCGTATTGTTCGAGGGTATGCACAGTCCGGAGGTCTCCAGCAGCTGTCCCTCGATTTTGAGATCGAAGGTGGCCGTGAGCGCGCACAGCTGATTGTAAGCCGCGGTTCTCAGGTTCGGATCCGAGCTGCCGAGATTGAGGAGGGCCATGTTCAGTAACGTACCGGGCACGTCCTTGGGCCTGATCTTTGGATGGACCGACATCGACTCCGGCTGCGACAGCTCCCACCTGTTCCGTATGTGTATGATGGCCTGAACGATATTATCGCAGTCATTGTGGATGAAGGAGAGGGGGCCGGCCTCGTTCGAAATGGTCAAGGTGAATTGATTGTCGTCGACCAAGCAAACCTCCTCTATCTCGGAGGCGTAGTATACGTCGTTCAAAAGTACGGAGTGCGAGAGCACCTTGCACTTCTCCGCCGAGGTTATCTGTATGGCCGTTGGTCCAACCTTGACGGACACCTTGGTGTCCTTGTGCGAGAGCTTCAGCGCGCTGGTGAAGACCTTCAGGTCCTCGTCCAGGGACAGGGTGGCGCCCGGTAATTTCTGCTGCTCGATGTCTATCACGTCGTTCAGACGGCCGGGCCCATCGATGAAGACCACCTTCCTGTTGCCCTTCAACGGCGCCAGGATCCTGTCGTGGAACTTGGTGTACTCCCGGACCCAGCTGTTGCAGTTGTAGATGTAAGCGGCGTGGATATTCTCGTAGGCCACTTCGGGCAGGACGTAGAACCACTTTTGCAGGAACTCCGTCCTGAATCGATTGTCGGAACACGTGTGGGTAAAGTCGACTACCAGCTCGAACGGGGAGTGGCAGAAGGGCTTCAGGGTGAGGATGACGTGATATATCAGCAGGTCGCCGTTCGTCTCGCCGATCCTGCGGGAAGAAACGCACGAAGAGAGTGTCACGCTCCTCGATCGAACGGCCGAATCCGGTCGCGCCGAACCGGACCTATCCCTCGCTCGCACGTACTTGTATCGCCTGGCGATGTAATAAAACACCGGATGACCCTGCTTGCTGGTTCCCGCTTGATAAAAAATGTTTAAGCTCTTGATGCTCTTGAATTCTTCCTTCTCGTGCATATTGTGCTTCACCATGATCTCCTCGAAATTGGTCGACGACATGTCGATGCTGGACCATCGGGCGTACGAGGAGGAGAAGAGCAGGCTGTCGGGGGCAGATTCGCGTCAAGGGGCTTGCTGTGAATGGTGTGTGTGTGTGTGTGTGTGGGGGGGGGGGGCGAGAGAGAGAGGGGGCGAGAGAGAGAGAGAGAGAGAGAGAGAGAGAGAGAGAGAGAGAGAGCTCACTGCGAATCGACCGGCTTGTGCTCCGGTGGGCCGAGGTACGCCAGCAAGGTGGCCATCTTATCGAAGGGCCTCCGGCCAACGGCCTTGTGATCCCGGCTACTGCTCAGATAGTCGCCGATCCTCTCCTGGTGATTCCAGAGCAACCTGTGCAGGGCCAAAACGTTGGCGTCGGAGACGAAGGACATCGGGTGGCTGGCCTGGTCGATGGTCTCGCAGTCCGAGGCTATCTGGATGAAGAATCTCCGACCGATCTCAAAGTGCGCGCGTAGAAAATCGTTGAAGGGCAGCATGTGCTGCTCCTTGCTGAACTCGACGTGATTGGCTATATTTTGCAGTATCTTGGACATGAGCATCAGGCCCCTTTTGACCTGAGGAGGCACCGGCTTGTTGACGATCCCCATTTCCTGGGGCGACACGATCGCCGGGTTGATGAATCGCAAAAAGATCACCGTGCCGACCGCACCGATGTTGTTCTGCGGACACTGAGGGAACCTTTTGCTCAGCACTTGATACAGGCAGTGGCACATGGATCGCAATTGCGGGGGAAATCTTGAACGAAAGGAGAAGAGCGGCGCTGGTCAGTCGGCGTGGTGGGGCCGTTCGAGGATGGTTCTGGAGGCGGTAGCTTCGCGCTCATTCTTACCGATCGGCCGAAGACACTATGGCGTTGAACACTTTTTGAGTCAAGGCTACGAGGTGTCGTCCGTTCTGCTCGATGTCCTCGCTCGCGTCGATTCTCGCGCTGTCCACCTCGAAGCCCGCCGTGGGCTCGTCGAGCAGGGGTTTTATCAGCGGCTCCAGCAGGCCCTGCAAATAACTCGCACCGTAGATCTTGAAGCAGAACGCCATGATCTTGCTGCCCAGACTGTTGCCCCGGAAGAGCGTTTGCATGCAGTCGGACACCTCGACCTCCCGGTAGAACATGTTCCACAGGAGCGGCGACAAGAGATGCTTGGCGTCGAAGAGGGTCACGAAGACTCGCGCCAGCTCGTCCATTTGATTGGTCGTTACGACGTTGGCCAGGGCCATCGCTATAGGCAGCTCCCCCTTGTCGCTGATCATCGTTACGAGCTGAACCAACTGCTCGAATCTGTCGGCCAAGACCGTCTCCGCCAAGGTGTCGAACTCCGTTCCTTGCTGGAGGATCTTGGTGAGTACCTCCATAAAGGCCGCGCGCGTCTGCAGATCGGGATTGTAGCCCAGGCCTGAAGAGAGTAAAGACGGAGGATGGGGAGGGTTGCACGGAGAGGGGGCTGCGCGCGTGCCATCGGGATACTCGCCTATGGAGTGCATGAGGCCGCTATCGATGTTCGCGCTGAGGAGATTGCTCATCGCCTGTATGGTGGCGTTGCGCAAGGTCGACAACTTGCCGCTCGAGAGGCGAGGCTGCCGGGAGACGACCTCCTTCTCCTCCGCGGCCGCGACATTGCAGTCGTTGAGCAGATTCATGAAGAGGGTAAAGTATTTGAGGAAGAGCTGGGACTTTGCCTCCATCAGGTCCCCACGATCGGACTCCTCCGGCTGAAGCGGAAGGCCGCGCAGGAGCGCCCCGACCGCCTCCATGCAGGCCTGATCCAGATCCCTGGAAAGGTGTTTAGAGGGAAGGGCCCTTCCTCGCGATCGAGGCCTCGCTCCTTCGATTTTATTATTCGGCGAGCGGAGCTCGGCGTTACCTGGTGTAGACGGTGAGGTCGCCGCCACTGGGCGGGGCTATCTGATGCGCCGCGCCCATTACCCAATCGGTCAGGTACTCGACCAACTTGTTCCTGAATTTCATTTCTTGCCGGAAGGCCAGATCGTCCCGCCTCTTCATCATCGCCTCTACCAACTGACACAACTTTGTCTTTATATGTATAGAATGCACGGTCATGTCCAAATGCCGGACGTACCGGACGATCGCCAACATCATACCCTCTATGCTCGTTATGCCCAAGTACTCGGAAGGCTGGTCCGTCTTCGAATCCAGCACGTTCTTCATTATGAAGATCGTGTGCTCTATAAACTGGGTATTAAGCTCCGTTACCGTTACCTGGCCTTGCTGGTCGAAAAACTTTTCCACTATGCTCTTGATCTGATCGAAGAGTATGGGATAGAGGGCGGGGCTCATCTCGTGGCCGACCAACTCCTTGACGTGCTTCTGGATCTGATTGCCAAACTTTTCGTTATTGCAAATCAAGAGGCGGAGGAGATTGAGGACGAACTGGGTGACGGGACAGTACTGCACGTCCTGACTGGGATTCGTCAAGCAGGAGGCGGCCTCCTGCTGCTTCGCCGAGCTCTTCCTCGGCTCCGGGTTGGCCGGCAGCCCGGACAGCGGCCGGCCGGGGGAGCGCCTCTGCAGGCAAACCCCGCCGAGGGCGCAGAGGAATCCCGTCATGTTCGCCCACTCGTTTATCTGCTCCTCAAGCTCGTGCTCCGAGTTCTGATGGGAGGCCCTCCTCTTGCCGGTGCTACGGTGGAAGGACTCCACCTGGCCGTCCTCCGTCTTGCTCTTCGGGTAGTTGGACAATTGGCGAGAGGCCAGCTCCCAGTTGCGGAAGGTCTCCTCCCAAGCCTGGAGAAGAGCAAGGCCACCGTCACGCTCGAAGCCCGGCCGTACGCTCGTATCGCTCGTATCCTCGCAATACCGAAATCGATACTCGTATTATAAAGTAAAGCATAAGCTGAACGATTTACATACGGGTTGCACACCATTTACGCAATGTTCTATCTTTCTCAGCAGAGCCATTATTCTCTTCTGCAATGCCGCCCGCCCTGAAAGACAGTTACCGAAGCTCTGTAATGTGCAAGGCGGATCTCGCCGGCGAGCAGACGCGCAGGATCCCTTTACGGAGCAAAGGCCGACGACGCCTTTCGCGTGCGCGTGCCTATCGTGCGCCCTCCTCGCTACCACTTACCATGGCTATGATCGTGATAATGTATCCTACTCTCCCCGCTGGCTGTTACGGTAACAAGGCGTAACGGTTTAATGCGTCATCGCAGCGGGACGGCCGTCCTTGGGGATTATAACGCGAAGCGGCTTCGAAAATTCGCGAGGGAATTTTCTCAGTCCGACCGAGGGGCGTACGGGCCGCGAATGGCACTTACCGGTGATCAACACGTTGGATGCCTGTGCCAGTTCCACGTATAAATGGTAATTGGGGAGAAGGCAGGTGACCGCTACTTCGTCGCTGCCACACCTGATCTCCGCCTCCTCGCACAACAGTGCGAAGCAAGACATGGACACCAGAACGGCTTCCATGTTTATACTCCACAGGTACATGAAGAAAACGACCTGGAAAGGGGACGCCCGAATGGTGAGTGGCGCGTAGCGCGGCCAAGGCCGGAATGGGGCGGTGGAAGGGGGGGGGGGGGGGCACGCGTATACCATACCTCCAGCTTAATGTGAGCCTGCTTGCAGATCGCGATTTGACTGCCCACGTTCGCGTAATCCTTGTATTGCGCCAGGAAGGCGTTCCTGCAGATTAGAATTTCGCGGAGCCATTTCAGTATGCAGGTATAATTAACGATCTGATGTTGTATCAACTTTTGGGATATCGAGAATAGCACTTGCGAGCTAACGTCCCAAAAGGTGTTGATCGGCGCCTCTGGGTTCCACGCTTTGATTTTGTCCGGATGGTGCAACACCAATAGTGCCTCCATCGCCTCCTGTGCGATGTCGGACATCGTCGGCTGATGGACGAGGGAGACCAGTCCGTTGATCAGTTCCAGCGTCGAGCTTTGTATTTCGTGGCCGGCCTTGCCTTGATTCTGTAAGATCGACGTTTAGCGTTGATGCAAGGCTCGCGGCTCATCGGAGAGAGGCAGGGGGCCAGGGAGAAGGAGACTCGGAAGGCCTGGACGTACGTTCAACATCAGCATCGGGTCCGCGTGGATCAGCCTCACCATCCAGAGCAATAGGTTTTTGTAACTCGATATCTCCTCGCCGCGGTCCTTGTACTTGTTCTGCTCCTTGCCTTTGAGGGTCAAGCTCTGAATCATGCGCAAGGGCGTGTGAGATATGTAGCTCTGAGTGACCTTGTTCAACGTGTCGATGAACATGTTCCTGAGTTCGGTACTGCGCGAGTAGAGAAGGTCTATCTGGGGCCACCAGGGCAGTCTAGGTTGAGTGATGATTCTGCAAAGCCATATACGTATATCCACATCTATATATCGCGTATACGTACACGTATAGATATGGATATAGATATAGATATAGATGTAGATGTAGATGTAGATGTAGATATAGATATACATATCCATATACGTATACGTATATACGCGCATCGCGGTGAGAACGGCCAATTCGGCAAACACGGCGGCCGGTATGATCCGACATGCAAAAGAAGACGTCGCAGGGCTCACTTGTACAAGGAGCAGACCAAGACGAACTGGTAGGTCGAATGGAAATTGAGATTCAAGCAGACTTTAAGCACTTCGTTGTTGTGAGGTTTGATGCGGAAACAGCTGACAAAGCAGTCTATCATTAGGTCAATGTCTTGAGCAACGTAACTTTGGCCGCGGGAGAAGAGCTTGCACGGATTGAAAAGTAGGGCCATTAGGTCGCTCATAACGTGCTGTACGAGCGTGAATATGACGTTGCTCGAATCGAGATTGTTGATGTAGGTGGAGGCTTTGCAAAGTTTGATGCAAGTAACCGCGGCAGCCTCGGCCAGCTGCCGGCTCGAGCTGCCGTGCATGCCCAGGCCGCGCTTCACGCTGTCGATGAACTGCTTCTTCTTCGAGTGGCGCGGCGAGCAGGGCGCGCCGGAATCGGCGTTGACTATCTCCTCCAGGACCTTGGGCGAGAGGATCAGGAGCATTATTTGCAGGGGCCAAACCGCCGCCGTCCTTCCCTTCTTATTGTCGGCAAACGTGTCGAGGACGTCGAAGAGCTCCTCGCAGGCCCTCCCGAGATCCTCGTTGGGCCTCTTCTGAAGATCGGCAAACTCGTGGGGATAGGTGTCCATCCAGTTCCAGACGACCTTCTCCAAGGAATTCATCAGGACAATGTGCGCCGACTTCTTGAGTAGCTTGAACTTTTGTATCGTTTCTGCGTTAGTTAGAAAGCCGATAATTAGAGGGAAGGTGAGCAGCGTCGATGGGCGTGTGCGCGCGCGCGTCGAAAGTTCGGGGGCGAGAGATGAGTTGCGTGTACCGTTTAAGAGTTTGGTTAATCTATCAACGTCTACATTGATATGTTGAATCAATTCGATGTCGCTGTAGTCCGGATTCTCGTCGCCGCAGTTCGAGAGTTCCTGCAGCCTGGCCGAGATCCTATTGAACACGGCGTTGAAGAAATTCAAGCTCAGGGCAAATAGCACCTTGCTGGCCAGGTTTTTCAAGTGAGCGTTCTGCGGGTTATCGTTGGGTATGTCTGCAATAAAGATTCCCTCTGAGACGTGATTTTCCCCGGGCGAGGGCGAGGGCGAGGGCGGTCGGGGAAAGGTGGGTGGGTGGGGG
>JBCFXI010000121.1:186115-298611 GCA_038496175.1 Ampulex compressa | reverse complement strand
TTTTTCAATTTTAAAAGACATTTCGTTCTTTTCTCACCTTCTTGGACTCGCAATAAGTTATATTAGGGTCCGTAATATTGTATTTACACGTTTCTATAAATAATACAATTAAATATGTCAATGTGCATTGTAACAACCATAATTATACATTCCTGCAGAGTTTTTGAATAGCGCGCGTGTCGATCACAGAATCTCGACCAATTGGCCCCAACCGCCTGAAACCGCCACGGTCGCATTCCAGCTTCTCCTTGCCTCCCTGCAGGGGTCGAGGAACAAATTATTGATTCGGTGTGTGAGGTTTTCTGCAGTTTTTCTTACTCTCGCAACAAATGTTGCTATTCATGTAATAAATCGGCTGCAGATGTACAAAATAATAAAAAAATAAATAATAATTTATTTCCACGTAAATATGTTATTTCTTTTAAAAATTTCCTCTTCCTGTAATTTCTACCGCATTTCAATTGTCACGGGGGTCTAACAATACCCCATATTTGAGTAAAGTATATACGCTACTGAGAAGTAGGTAGGGCGCAAGAGTGGGAAAAATCCCACATCCTGGCATCACTGGTGCCGTAGCACGGCTAGCGGGCGCCCGCGCTAATCCCACGCCTTTTCGACATCTCAATGTATCTCGCTCGCTCTTGATGCGTCTTTCTCGTACTAAGTGTATCTCACTCGCTCTTATCGCACCTTTCCCGCTCTCGATTGGTCTCGTTCGCACTCGATATATCTCGCTCTAGTTTACGACGTTACCTTGCGACGTTACCCATGAAACCTAAGCCCAAGCAATTCCTGTCGAGCTTCCTTGCTTCGATAGACTCTGCCGCACAGGTCCAACATAGTGAACGATAAGCGTGGACATTACTGCATATATCCACATGTATTTAAATTCTTGATAAGCATCGCCCATATATTAAAAAGAATGATATCGATTAAATTTAATTGGAATCATTTTCTTTTGCTGTAATTTTGGAAAAAAAATACCAAAGGCATAAAAAGATATGTATAAACAGCACGCGCAATAATATCCAACCTCTGTTAAAAAAAACACATACAAATTTTTTTTCCTTGTTGTTCACCTTACATGACGTTTACAATAGCGAAAAATACTTTGTAAAATTCTGAATTTGAAAAATACATTTAATATGAACACGGAAGTAGACTCTTGCGGAGCAGGTTTGCAATACTTGACTTTTGCTTGATTTCGAATCCCGTGGCATTCCCGCTAATATTTTTCGATGAACAGCATGCTCGTCTTTGCTCGTTGTCTAAATACAGTGTTGCATTTAGGCGACCTTGATCGATGGGATGGGTAGCATACTTTGTAACCAAACATCTCGCCGGATGGTGCCGGCAAAATCGTTATCCCTTGCAAAAATATTATATTTATAAATATTATAAAGAATACAGTTTTTATAAATCCAATGAACAAAGAAATAAAAAAACATAGAATTTATGGACTCGACCCACGACATCGTTCTTACACTACCTTCTATTCGATAAATTAAAAAGCATTTGAAACTGTCTCGACAGAACAGAGGTAAGACGACCAAGACTGGCGCGAAATCGCAGCCACAATGATTTTCAAACAGTTCGGATTCAGCGGAATTTTTATATTTTACACAAAGGCATTTGAAAGAACGTTGCAACATGTTCATCAAATTTTTTAGTCGAAATATTCTTTACACAATTACACATAATGTTGACTGGTCCGATGTTCCAATTTGACCGTTAAAACTTTACGAAAAATAAAAGTGTACATTTTTGTAGAAAATTTTTGTTTGGCGATTTTTTCAAAGATAAGTTATTGGGCCGCCTCGGCATAGGTCTTCCGAATATAAATATCACAATTATTATGCTTTCCTCTCATAAATGTGTTCAAAAAAAACTTTTTTTCTACGTCCCGAGCCTCGAAAACTATAAATGTAGCCCTGCCTGTGTTTCAAATCTTCTCAGATAGAGGTGCTGATTTCACTTTATTTATCGTAAATCCATTGGGAAGTGTACTTATGGTATTCAGAAAAATTCGGACAAGAAGCTTTTTTGAAAAAGTGGCCAAATTAAATAGTTTTCTTAGGAAACGTGCACTTTAATTTCCCACTGAAGTTTCAATGAAATTGTAAAATTGGCCAGCGGTATCTTGTATTCTGGAATATAATACATCTTTTAAAGCAAAAATCACGCAGAGATATGGCGGTTTTCCTGAATAAACGTAACGAGCGAGAAACTCTAGCACCGATCGTTTGTATCTCTGCTCCCTGTCCCACAAGCTCTTGTCGCGTCGATTCATCTCTTTCTTTCTGAATTTTTTTAATTTCTCTACAAGAGACCCCCAAAATCAACGGGGCTAATCAAGGGTATTACTCCTTTTTCAATTTTTAACGTTAACGCCCTTTTTTCTACCGCTTTATACTGGCAATAACTCATATTAGGTTGCGCAATATCCTCTTGCGACTGTTTTTATGAATAATGCAACTAAACATATCAATATGTATTACACCAACCATGATTGTAAGTTTCTGCACAGTTTGTGAATCGCGGGTATATCAATCGTAGAGTCAATAAATCAGGTTCAGTTGGTCCCTGCCTCTTGGCACCTCCATAATCGGATTCTAGCTCTTCCTTGCTTCCCTTCCGGGGTCGTAGAACAAATTAATGATTCCGAGTATACACAAGGACCCATTAATTTGTTCCCTGACCCCCGAAGAGGGGAGTCCAGGAGAAGCTGGAATACGGCTGTGAAGGTGCAAAGCGGCAGAGACCAGCTAAGTCTGTTTTATCGACTTTATGATCGATATGCACGCGATTTGCAAACTGCGTAGAAACTGGAAAAGGTGGGTGTTAGCTTTAAAAACTGAAAAAATGTCCTTTAAGAAGAAGCTTTTACATCTGAGTTGTTTGCATGTCTTTCCAACATGAGTAAGATTCACTGAGATGCCGTTGCACATTACCTAGCGATCCTTTTTTTCTTTAAATCGTACTGTCGCTCCGACTTGTACGCAACACGCGCGATTATTCGGTCGCCGAGAGAATGCGACGCAAAAGAATTCAAATAAAGCTAGCATAGCAGTTAATGTGTGACCGCATACAGAAGAAGACACTGATTTGAAATGAACAACAAGATAATGCTGATTTAGGGCAACACAATCTTAGCAAGAACTTAGAATTACGTAATATTTTAATATACTTTCCGGAATTTGTACAGTTTTTGTGTTTCTGCATATTTCCTTCTTTTGTTCACCTTTCGAGTCACTATGCCAAAAGCTCTTGACTCTTTTAAACAATTGGTCAAATAATTAATGTTAAGAAGATATACGAAACAACTCAGATGCAAAAGCTTCTTCTTGAAGGACATTTTTTCAATTTTTAAAGCTAACATTCTCCTTTTCCATCTCCTTGTTCCGACAATAACTAATATTAGGTTCCGTAATGTTATATTTGTTTGTTTCTATGAACAATGCAACTAAATACATTAATATGTATTAGACTGACCATGATCATAAGTTTCAGGGCAGTTTGTAAATCGCTGGCATATCGATCGTAGAGTCGATAAACCAGGTCCAGCCGTTTCCGGCCGCTTGGCACCACCGCAATCATATTCCCGCTCCTCCTTGCCCATTTTCAGGGGTTGAGAAACAGATTAATAGGTCCTTGTCTACATTGAGTTGTCGAAAAGGTGAAAGATTAATTTCGGTTCATTCTATTCGGTTGCGGCGGGTTCGTTTCTTCGGAGTTTCTTAATTTCTTTACCTGAGGACCCCAATGTCAACTCGAAATTTTCTAGTGCTTCCTGTAGAGTGTTAACCTCTTAGTTACTAAGTGTTATTGGAGCCCACTACGTTCCAATGGTCCGTATATGTTCCATACAGAACTTTCTATTCACGTTGTTTGTAATTTTTGCCGGGAAATGAAGTGCATCTAAAGAATTTGTTGTAAAGCCATACATCGATATTTGACTAACATGTGTACCACCATTTACCACATTGTGTTTCGTTGTTACGTCAAACTGCAATTATTTAGTCGCACGTCACTATGAAAATCAAACGTTTAATTATAGCTGATGTTTATGTAATTCAGTTTCTAGTATATTTATTAATGTATGTATATACGTACTCATATGAATGATCTAGAACAATTTTTTATTTACAAGTCTCTTTTTTAACAGATTAAAAAATTTAACAAATATGTTGGAGCATTTGACGCGCGTTTGTTAAGAGCATTTATTAATAAAGTCGATAACTGTATCCTGCACTGCATATTATCATCTGTACATTTCTCTTGTTAATCATGATGTTAATAGCATTTTATAGAAAAACTTTTATCATGACGAGAACTACCAATTCTGATAACGTGAGTGATACACGCTCCATAGGGCTGAGTGGAAATTCGCCAAAATTTAGAGTGGGACAAAATGTGTTAAAAAATTTGTCTCGTTTACTTCTGTGCTTTCTAAACTTGTATGGATTATATAGATAATGGGAAAGTGTCTTTACTTTTGTTCGATAAATATTGCGGCACAGGAAGAATTTCGCTGTAGTTAATCGTTTTGTTCTCAAGAACGTATATGCGCGTGCTTGAAAAATGTAGAATGAAGTATAAAAATTCTATATATATATGCTTGAAAAATGGATGCTTATGTATGGAAAACGTATATTAATAATCCTAACACATTGTTGTGAATTAGATATTTGGCAAGATCGTATGCCACGATGTATTTTCACAACGCAATTTACTATCGGCTGTCGATGTTTATTTTTCTTAATACTGATGGCTATATTAGTTTCTTTAAATTAACGATTGAAGACAAAAATATCAAAATAATTTACATTTTTTTTTATTTTACACACTTTATTTCTCTAATAATTCAAGGGTAATTACTTTCACGGGTAAATACTTATTTCGTTCCTGTTGTAATATCTTTTAATCGTACACGGAAGTAACTGATATTTTCTTTAATTTTTGCGGACTCGTTATCGGAAAGTGTCAAAACGCAGGATGTACATCGTGTGATTTATAACAATTCGAGTTATCATAATAAATTTAATTCCCAAGTATATCGCAAATATTTTGTGCATTAGTGCCCTAATAAGCACTAGGACACTAGTCAAAGACACGCTCCGTCAAAGACAGCAATCACATTTCGTTAGAAGTTTGTTGGAGTAAATGGATTAAAAGACGAATTAGTTACCTTGTGGACCGGTGGCTGCCGCCACGGTGAACAAGAGGAACACCCAACACGATAAGTTCCGTAACCACATAACGATTACTTCACACCAAGAAGAGTTCGATTACTGTCCAGTAGTTACGGGCAATAGCTTTTTATCCGTTTTACCTACCCCGCAAACCCCCCCAGCCCCTTGCCTGTTAGGAGAGTAGAGCTGTAATCTGTGCCGATGACACCTTTTTCGATCAAATATTTGATATCTGAGAGATTAAGCCTCGCGTACACTCAAGGTCCCTCTGTCAATGCTTGAAGAAAAAAAATACAGTCGATGATAAATCGTTTATTCGGTTCTTGATGACAACATTTTTAAAAAATGCAACGTCTGGAATGCAATGCAGAGTCCTACTCGAGCTATAATGGAGGAATATTAGTTAGATTGAAATCGTCGATTTACTCACGAATATACAAAAAAAATTATACAACGGTAGGAAATTATTTTTTCCAACCAAAAAATAATAGATCTGAAAACTTTTTGTGAGTCTAATATGAACTATTTACAGTCTATTATGTTCTTATAGAGAGATGTTAGTACGATTCAAATAAATTAAGTAAAAGATAGGGCGTGGAATTTAAAATGTTGACCAAAAAAAATTTAAAGAAAACAATGCTTGGAAAAACTTAAAGATATGTTTTCTTAAATTAAATTTAAAAAACAAAAGAAAGGAATAAAATGTTTGTTCACTTTTTATTGAAATAAGATAAAACTTGATAAATCCCGTAATACATTTACAGCCCCTCCTCCTGAAAATAAAATCATTGAGCGAGGCGTAGCTAACACCTGGTATACGTAAATCTTAACCATTTGAGTGCTATGTTTTTTCGAAAAAAGAATTGCCGTCGACGCAATACTCTTTTATCTACCGCATAATTTTTATTACTTTTGGAAGTATGAGCGGAGCGAGTATATAAAAGAGATTTAACATACATTTGGAATCATTAATTTGTTCCATGGCCCCTGAAGGGGAGCAAGGAGAAACAGGAACACGACTGTGGAGGTGCCAGGTGGCAGGGACCGGATGGTCCTCGTTTATCGATTCTACGATTCACATGCGTGCAATTTACGATCTGCGCAGATCTCTATATGCTTATATATATATATATATATATATGTATGCACGTGTACATATATCTATGTACGTCGAGACATGGCTTTCCGATGCACGTGCGCGCTTTCGACCGCGGCTATTCCCGCCTAATTAGCAATTTCCAACCCTCCCCGACCCCTTTTCCTTCTCATCCTCGAAGGAACCATCGAGTCCTTCTCGACCCCTCCCCTTTGCCCTCTCCCATTCGCCCGCGAATTTCCCTGCCCGCCCGTCTTCCAGCGAGCTCGCACGTGTCGTGTACGTGTGTGAATGCGTGTGCGGTGTGCGCCTGAAAAAAATTACGCCTAAGAAGGATGCTTGCCTGCGCTCCGTTTCTCTCTCTCTCTCTCTCTCCCTCTCTCTCTCCCCCCCCCTCTCTCCTTCTTTCTTTCCCTCCCTCCTTCCCACAACCTCTCTCTCTTTCTCTCTTTCTCTCTCCCTCTTTTTCCTTCTCTCTCACTCTCTCTCTCTCTTTCGCCCGTAAAAAAGTATGTATATAAACGAATACTGTTACCTACAAATGTAATGAACACATTATGTTGCCTTTTCCCCCCCGCCCGAGGGAACCACGCACTCGCTCGCGCCACCCGACTAAATATCTGCGATCGTTCGCGACGACGCCTCGCGTGCGAAAGACGCCCACGCGCGCATACGCGTCTACGTGAATTTACTACCGTTACGTACTAAAACTCCTCCCTCCTCTTACTTAACTTTACAGGCCCACGGGGGCCCTGCGATCGTTTATACGCGCCGATCGGTTCGTCGTAGTAAACTTCTATTAAGAATTCTCATCGTCATCGTCACCACCAGCAACGCTACGGTGAACTAAAACTCGTAACAATAATAATAGTTATTACAATAATAATAAAGTTACTCGTAGTGTTATCATTAAGCTATCCAGCATCGATGATTATTATTATTATTATTATTATTATTATTATTATTATTATTATTATTCCTCTCTCACTCTCCCCCTAGGTTTCCCTCCCGCTGTCCGGCTACTCGCACTCCCCTCTTCCCCACCGCGCACGATCGTCGTCGATTCGCGTCTGGATGCATACGGAGACGCACGAGCACGCGTGCGCTCGGATACGAGCACGGGAGTACGCGCATGCACGTGCGTACGCGCGGTAAAGAAGGGATACCTAGGCGCGCGATACGCAACAACGCGATCCTACGCGCTCCTTTCCACGCCGACCGAAAGTTCGTTTCCCCCCGGAAGCGCGTGGCCGCCCACGAATCGCGCGAACGGAGCGAGGAAAAAAGCGAAGATCTGCCGCAGATTCGATCCGCGATTTGCGCCGGGCCAACGAGGAACCCCCTTCGAGGCCCGGAGTCGCCCTCACCGACCGCCCTCCCCCGCTTCCAGCGCCCTTCCTCCGCCCGATAATCAGTAATAAAAATAACGATCCGCTGGCGGAGCGCTTCTCCCTTTTTTCGCTTCTATTGCACCCGTTAGAATATATTTGACGCGCGTCGGACCGACCGGGTTTTCGTCGAGCGGCATTCCTCGGCGAGAAACCGCGGCGGAGGAAGGAAACGCGGAGGCAAAGGGGGGAGCCAGCGTGTACGCGCGAACCGTGACTTTTTTCCCCGGCGACGCCCTTGAAGCCACGAGGCCGCCGCCGGATGAGAGGAAAGAGGAAAGGATACACGCTTAAGCACTTTCGCAAATTCAACTAAATCGTTCCTCTTTCTCCGCCACCCCGGCCGACGCGAGGCTGCGGTTATCAGCGGGACGCCCCAAGACGCTAGAACTAGGATAGATAATTCTGTACAGTTTTATACGTTTCTAACTACGCGAGTCGACTCGCTCTTCTAGCTATTCGCAAGTCCTCCCGCCCTGCGCTACGCTCCTCCCGCCGATCGATCCCGCACTTCCTCGGGGAAATCGAGCCGCGGCCCTTCGAAGATCGCGCAGCGACCTTGGATCGACCGGCGAAGAACAACGGCCCTCGTGGCCTGCGGGAAAAGGGAATTTCGGCCGACGGAATCATCGCCTCCCCGGGTGTCCGACCGATGGAGAATCCACGGAAACGGCAGGCCTGGGATACGTTCGCGCCGCTGGGCCTTCGTCGAGGCCGATCGAAGCTCCGGAGACGCGCCAGTGGCCATTATCCGTTCGATCGGCCGTCGGATTTTCCAAGGGCATCGTCGACCGAAGCACGGCCACTGGCGCGAAGCGCGCGCGTACCGTGTCGAAAGTCGAAAGTCGAAAGTCGAAAGGGACCGCGCGTGTCTTCGTTAGCTCTCAACGATCTTGCACGAAATTCGCGTTTGCCGGTCGCAGGGACACCAGCGCGGTAACAACCTGTCGAACGTGGGCACGACTGGCTCTTCCAGTACTACGTTTTGATATAAAACCTTGATTCGAAAGAAACCTGCACGGTCGACTCCTTTTCTAGTTATCGGTTCGAGTTTTGGAAAAGAACCGCCTGCCGGCGATCGAAGTCCGCGCGTTTCTTTTGCCCTTTTTCCCAGGAGGAAGATACACCTAGAAACCGGTTCAGCCCTGAAGTATGCCCTGAGACCGTTCGACTGGTTGGGAACCGGTAGTCGTGGCGTTGGATAATATCGCGATAAGCTTCGATCTCCTTTCTTCCGCGGGCCGTTTTGTCAACGCTCGAAGGGGATAAGCTAAAACGTACTCGAGCGCCGAGTACGAGCGTCTCTCTACGCGCGCAAAATATCGCGGATAGTACAAAAATGGTCGACCTTGGCATCCCCCGCTCCATCGATCCAAAATGCGATCCGAGCGTCCGTGAGCGAGGCCGATTTTCTACCGGGGCCTTTTCGGCGTGAAAACTATCCGCGAAGAAGACCGCGAAGATCATCGTCGGCCCTCTCGACGTGTTTCCGATTCCGTCGCGAGAGAACTCTCGACGGCTAACGTATATCGTGCAACTGGATGGTAAAGTACCTGAACCGTATTACTGCCCGGCTACGCTTGGCACAGTCTCGGGCGAAGGCGCACGTGCAAATTGATATCGATCGTGGTATCGGCGGACTCGAGGAAGGAAAAACCCATAACGACGTACGAATCCTCCCCGTCTCGACGTCATCCAGCTTCGGTCGTGCCCTGCAGCGCGTTTCCTTTAGCCTCTCCCCGTGACGATAACTCTCCGATCGGCGTAGGAACGACCGCCCAAAGGAAATTGCCTCCTCGAGCCAGGACAAGGTATCCAGACCGGCACAGCGCGAGACCTTCCAAAGCCTTGTCGTCCCCGGCCGCTTCTCGAACTCGCGCGACGCGGATCGAAGGATCTTGTCCATATCGACGCCCACGTTCGAGTCCTCCAAGGTTCGCATCTTCGCCATCGGCCTCCGCGTCCAAACTCTTCTCCCGACCTTCGCACTTTGCACCAAACTTCCTTCCAGTCGGCATCCCTCTTGGTTAGGTTTCACGACACAACCGGCTCCCCCTAGTTTCCTACCCTAACGCTTCGTCGACGCACCTCGACCGAGGTCGTCGGTGCCTCCTCGCATCTTCGGAGATAAAAAAAAACCCCATCCTCGATAGCCACGATTCCCCAGGAAGCGCCGTTACTCCTCCGGATTGGAACATAACGATCAGGCCCCGTTGGTCTGCGGAGGCCTTCGAGGTTCTTCGAGTTTCCTCCTCAGCGCGTCATGGCGAGGCTCCTTCTGAGCTGACTGAGCCTGGCTCTGAGCTTCTCCTGCCGCCTCTTCAGTTCCGTCACCTTGGCCAAGTTCGCCTGCCCGATGTCGGCCAACTTATCACAGTAGACCGCGGCGTGCCTCAGGATCGCCACCTTGGGTGCCTTCTCCTTCGACTCGACATCCGGCACGAGGACGCGCAGCTCCTCGAAGGCGTTTCGCAGCTCTATGCGCCTCTGTCGCTCCATGTTGTTGTGGAGGCTCCTCTTCTCGGTGTCCAGCTCGTCGTCGGAGGAGCTCCTCGAGACCGCGGGCACCGACATCATCTTCATGCTGGTCGGAGAGGTCGACACGATTCTGGTCACCTTGTTTCTCCTCTGGTACGTCCTGTGGCGCGCCCTCTTCGCGGGCTTGTACTCTGCCTGGGCGCTCCTCTTTCTCGCGGGATTCGACGGCGGTCTGCCTCGAGGTCTGGGCGCGGGTGTCTTGTCCTTGAAGGCGGTGTTCACCGTCAGTTGAAAGTGTTGCTGATCCGCGGGGCTGGGGTACGTCGGCAGTACCGCCGGTCTGCAGGGCTTCTCGAAAGTCACCACGTCGATCTCTTCCTCCTCTGGAACAGAAAGCATCGGGGAGCGTACATTAGGGGCGGCCCTGAGAGGCGAGTATTTTGATGATTAGACCCTACCACAAAGGTTTACTCCGTAAAACACAACGAATACGGGATCGATGGATGGCCCACGGATCTCATGGCATAACGAGCAAAGGCGTGGACTTTCCAACGAATTAGACGAGTACGAATTTCGCGCGATCACCCGCGAATGTTGACGTATCTCCTCATAGGCACACGCGACGTAGACCGAGTTACTCGAAATTCGCCTCGAGTAGCTCCTTGTATCGTGAATAACGATCGCGCCGTACGGCGTTGGTAGAAATTGCAACAGGGCCTCCGATCCGGCATAGAAGCGATCCGTGGAGTGTCGTAACGCGTTGGGAAAGTATGCTAATGCTGGGTAATATGTTAATACGGTTTCAGCAGCTTCGATCCTCCCCGACGACGTCCAGCGGCCGGCAAAGCATCGCCTGGTTTCTCAGAGATCCTATTAGCGAATGCCGGCATGAAACGTCGCTGGTTGGCTGGCAGGCAAGGCTCGTACCTCTGTCTTTACCTCCGCGTATCGGCGTTCAGGGTGAAGGTCGGGACGACGCAAAGCGGTATCGAGGAGAAGCGGGTATCGAGCGATCTCGGGGATGAAGAAGAAATCGGCTTGCGAGGGCCGCTTCGAGGCGGTTGGTCGCGTAGGGGGAGTCGCGCCGCGATAAGGAGATAAAAAGGAATCGGTATAAGGCACCGAGAGCGCGACCCTTGCGGGGCACGTGGCCGCGGAGGCGTTTGAGAGGACATACGACACCGTGGGCGTTTCTGCAAACTGTGTCATCCATGGCGTCTGGCACAATCGGTGGAAATCCGGTTGGTCCAGATTCCTCCTCTCTCCCATACGGATGCGACTTTTCCCCCAAGGACAGCTCCGAAATATCGACGTGCGATCGATCAACGTCGCTCGACTGGTCGGCGAGAATAACGGGTAAACGCGTCGGTCCGCTTCTCGGCACAATCGTTTCGCGCGGCTTGCCGGGCTAATGAGATTGATTTCATTTACGTACGAATGTCCCGTAATTTAATTCGGCAGACGTCGCGAGGCTTGACCCGTAACGCGAAGACGGGTGAACCTACTTTCGTTGCGGCGCGGAAGAACAAAACTCGTCGGGAAGGCGTTACACGGAGATATGCATATGCATATGCGAGGAAAGATCGCGTTACGATCCTCCTACATATTTCATGAAGGCTCGATCCAAAAACCTTTTTCAAATCGGCGATTTCCATTTGCCGATATTAACCGATCCCTATTACCATCGATATTTCGAGCCGGTGCGCGCGACGATTATCCGCCGCCCGCGAGGTCGCGATTTTGCCGCTTTCGGGAATCGCCAAGATTTTGAATTTTCCGTCAGTCATTTGCCTTGGAACGTCATCCCTCGCCGCCCGCGTCAGACTTTATTTTAACCGGGCGCCCATTCCTGGAACTTATTTATGCATACGAATTCGCCACACTGCCGACGTTTCGATTTAAAGTCCCAAACGGGGCCAAGCGGAAGGAGTCTCTCGAGGAACGAGGAAGAAGCCAGACCCGGACACATAGAGCGCGCGTACGTCGTGTGAGGCAACGAATGCAACCGCTTCGTAACCGCTCCTTCCACGCGCTTCGCGCCTCGGCCAGACCCACGAATCTCGGCGAACCTGGCGCGTCGCCAGGGCAACTGCGAAAAGGCGCGAAACGCCTAAAAATAGCCGAGTACTCGGCAGACGTGGAAAATCAAGGAGCCTCCAAATTGCCCTATCCGCCTTTTTCAGGATACCCCGGCCGTACGCTTTACCTACGCGCTCTCCTCCTTTTCTTTCCCCCTTTAAACTCCGATACCAACTACTCGGAACACCTGGCTAAATATGGCGAGGCGAAAGTTGGAAGCGAGGGAGATTCAAAGTTGTCGGGACACTGCGCCTTCTCATGGCGCATCATCGTTATTGGACGATCCGTGCTTAGCGAATGTCGTGGCATCGGATTCCACGATGTCGGATGCATTCGCGACTTTTCAATATCCATGATCGGTCGTCGTATCGTCCATCCGCGCATCGTCCACGCCACGCTCCCAAATTCGCATATCGGGGAGGCCAGGAAGGCTGGAGCGAGTGAGCATTTCGAATTTGATCTTGCGTCCGCCGATCCATCCGGAAACGGAGCTGGATAACGTCGAACACTCGGCTGGGCACCGTTTAACGGCGCATTCGAGGATAAAAATCCGCAAAACGTACCAAGAACGCGGAAGTCGATAAGGCGCGGTGTAACCTTGCATCGGGATCTATGCTAATATTCGCAATAACGCGGCGGGCGCGGCGTATTCTACGGTACTTACACATCGCACCAGTGCGCGCGCGCACGCCAGGGCATCGTTATCAAATCGCGGTATTTCAGTTTGATACAGGATGTACTTCTGCACCACCTGCCGAGATTAATTATGGCGAAAAAGATAAACCAAGAGCGCGATATAAGACCGACAGGTATAATAAAATCACGGCGGTCACGAAGGCTCAACGGAGGCAATACGGCCGATAACGAGGGAGCCAAGGTCGCAAAAGAAGAAGCTGGATCATTGCGCAAATGTTAAATGATCTTGCTAAACGAAGAGTTTAACTCTAAAGTCTCGTTCGCTTTGCACGGCATCGAGGGAAGCGGAGTCGAAGGAGGCAGAACAAGTCATTTTCCATCCTGGCAGCGGGACTACAACGTCAACGAAGAGCGCCACTTAATTTTTCACCCAAATCGTCAACTCTAGGAATTACGACGTTCGATAAACGACGAGTCGACGAATCGACGAGGTACGCGTAACTCCGAAAGCTCCGGAGACGAAGGGTAGAATCCGTTACTGGATCTTCGCTCAATCTATCCTCTCCATATAGCCCGATACAAAGTCCAGCACAATCTCAGCCACCGGTCCATCCTCGAACACGACCGATCAACCCCGCACACGTCGGAAACATCGATCCTTCGATCGCATTCCCTTATTCTGCGCGGCCAAGGGCTGAGCGGAATAAGAGATGCGCGCAAAGCACGTGAGCGAAGGGCGAGGGCACGCCCAAGCTTAAAGTAACGATCTGCACTATCCTCGGCTCTCCCTTCGGGGAAAGAACATCGATTCCCACGCTGCCATCGCGCCTTCGTTAGAACCCCAAAGGAGGAAATCGAGCACGAGATCTTGTCTCGGCGCCCGCCCTAATCCTACGAAAGGAACCTTCTGCACTTTGCCGTGGACCGGTCAATTATGAATCCTGCTTCGTGTTTCGGGCGAGGCGACGGGTCGAGAAGTAGGCGCGAATGCGAGAGACAAAGGGGCGAAGGCGCGGCCGACCTTAAAGTAACGATCATTCCGACCCTCGATGCTACCCCTCGAGAGGAGGAGGCTCGATCGATAAGGAGTCAGTGGCCGTAGCGCCGCGACGGTTCCCTTACGACCGCCGCCTACGGTTAAGCTACGATCCCTCCGCGCTGCGCCATTTTTCGATGCTTCCCAACGCCTACCGGGGCAAACACGCTTTTTCCTGCCCTCTTCTTACTCTTCGAGAACGTGACGCGTGTATGGGATAAAAGTATTATTTTCGGACATCGTATCGCGGCTATTGCGTAAGTATATCTGATCTTTCGGATCGAGTATCGCGGGTATCTTTTGCATCGAAACGCTACAACGACGGTGTGAATGGAGACCGGACTTTTAAGCGGGTTCAAAATTCACGAGCTCGTTTCGACTTTCCCGATCGATGGGCCGGGTGAGGTCGATCGAATAAACTCTACCATCTTCCTACGTACACCGATCTTAAAGCACCGCTTATATCTTTAAACCTTATCGGGGAAAATGAATCGTTCGAGTTTTCGATGCGATTTGGAAGGGTAGGACACTCTTCGATCTGGCGAACTTTACCCAACAAACGGGATCAACCGTCGTACGTCCATCGAATGCACGACTTTAAAATACACTCGAGTCATTTAAAAAAAAAAAGAATATGCTCCTCGTAATCTCAAAAAAGAAAAAAATTGCTCTATAAATCAGCTATCCCTTCTCTCTCCCCAAACTCATAAATTATCGTAAATCGAAGGACAGCTTCTTCCTCATCCAACAATCCCTCGATCCTCCTATCCCTCCAAGAGCTCGAGATCGCGCGAAAGGGTAGAGCAGAGTACGAGCAGGGTGGCGACGTCTCGCCGTAAGTACCGTCACGACGCGAAGGAGCGACGCGAGTGCGTGTGTCACACGCGCCTCTTTCGTGGTCGCGAGGAGGCTGCGGAAGAGGTCGGCGGTCGACCGCCAAGGCGACGGTCGGGAGCGCGGTGCGAGAAGAGGCGGGTGGGAGGGGAGCGCGTCGGGGAGGGGCGGGGGCCGGGGAGGGGGGCAGAGGTAGGTAGGTGCGCGTTGCGGCGCAGAGGGAGGCGGCGGAGGTGGTGGCGGTGGCGGGGCTGCGAGGCCTCGCGAGGAGCGGGGAGGGGCGGAGGGGGCCGGGCCGGGCCGGGGCGGGGCGGGGAGGGGGGCAGCGTCAATTCGCGGCAGCACGTGCAGCCGCGTAAGAGCGACCTTGGGGGTCAGTGCTCTCCGTGTAAGCAGGCCATAGTAGTACGTCGACGCGGATCGATCGGGCTCTCCTCTCTCATTGGGATAGGCGATCGTGGCGCGCGGGGGCGAGGGAGGCTTTTTCGCGATACCGGGAGCTCGGTACGTCCGCGTGGGGCGCGGTGGAGTACGCCGGTAACCGGCAGCCTCCTCCCGCCATTTCTCTCAAGGGTGTCGCCCCTCCAGACTCGAAATTATGCGCCAACCCCGTGCTTTGGGAGCGATGCCTCGAGGGTTGCGGTTCCGATCCGAATACCGCGAGCGTCTCTCGTTTTTACTCCGTGCTTTCGCTTCGTACCCGATGCCCATGCCGACCGCTGCACCGAGGGGCTTACGGTATTATTTGCGTAAAATATTTGAAGGGCGATAACCGGGGTTTGAACTCCGATCTGCACTGCGGAAAGTCCGAGCCCTCGCCCACCGCCTCGTGGTCGATCGTCGAGCCTCCGCGTATCAGGGAAGTCGATGATCGGTGTACGCCTAATTGACTAAATTTACAAAATTTTTAAATCCTCAAACGGAGAGTCGATCGACGTTGTGCTCGAGAATTAGCGAGAAAAACCTTCGATCGTATTCGATTTAGCTATAGAGCCTAGCTATACCCAGCGGCACTCTGGCTGTATACGAGTCATATCCTCGATCTTTGCGAAACGAAAGAATTCTATTCGATATAGACTTCTGTACTGGCCAAACGCCGGCAATCAGTACCCTTTGTCAACGTCTCTGCCAAACTACTCGACATTGTTCTCGAGCGGAGAAAGGGGGTGCTTTCGACGTTGACGTCTCTTAGAAATGAAATCGGTGAGTGAGCTAATAGCGTACCAAGGAAACGCGAAGCATCGAAAGAGCGTTTTATCCGCATTTATGGGAAGGTCGAACGTGGCATGAGCCGAGTATGAAAGAAAATAATAAAAATAGAGGGCCGAAGTTCTCGTACGGTCCGATACCGCATTCGCGTACGCGAAGCGATCGACGCGAGTTACCCAAAGAGAATGCAGGCAAATCGTGAGCCCCAGAAGGCGGCCGATAGCAAAGTTTCATTTGTATCCGACGAAAACGATATGTAGGCCTCTCGGCGTTCGGTGACCCATCGCCGCGGCGATAAACCGAGAGATACGAGAAATCTATGCGAGGTTCACTAGAAATCTGTCCGAGGTCTGCATCTCCGCGACCTATACGAACTTCCATCACGATCTTGTACTAACGTGCCATTCATGGATTATCGAGATCCCCTGCATTACATTATATAAAGCCCGCGATTGCCCGCGCGCGCGCGCGCGCGCACTCGCGCGCTCGCTGGCGTTCAGACGTGACGGAGATACGCGTCCTCATGAGTTACAGAAATATCTAAACCACGTTCGAGCACACATCGTAATAACGGTGGCAATAAATTAGTCGTTGCGTTGGCACTACGATTATAAGGAGTTTGCCCTGCTAACGATAAAATTTCGGGGAGCTATAAATTACGGCAAGTATCTGATTTGCGAACGTTGGCGAGGCGAGAGGCCTGGGGACCGATATAACGGGGGAGACGTCGCGGTTACTCGGAAATTCGGCCTACGGGGAGCCATCCTCTCGAGAGTTTTACCTCGCGAAATGGATAAACTACGGTAAAATCGGGGGTCAAGTGGCGAACAACGGCGAAAGGTTTTTTAACCGCGTCGAAACTCAAAAATGAATGCCGAGGAATTTATGAACGAAAAAACTAGTACAAGGATCGATGTTAATATCGAAAGACGACCAGTGTTGACAAAGACATCGATATATATGTATTTAACGCGTACGCCGATATGTACGCTTCGTCGCTCGTAATTTGCATAAATTTTCCTTCGCACGTACGTCGCGTATACGACGATCATAAACGACGGATCCTAGGTCAGGTATCCACGATGGACGCTACGAGAAAGCGTCGAGGACGATCCACATTACTCGTGTTTTCGAGAAAAGTCAAGTCCCGATACTCGGGCGCGCAGGACTCGCGCGGCTAAGCGAAATTACTTAAGCGGAATGTTGATCGAGCGAATCCCACGGTTTAAAGCGGCCCAGAATGAGGATCCCTTTACTCAAGCCACATATGCGAACGTGACGGCACGTTTCTCTTCCTGGTCACTCGATGTACATCCGTATATAAGGCGAAGCCATAAATCTCGTCGTGCCCAAGGCTCCCGATGCCTCGTACCAAGCGGCTCGTGTCCAATCCAGTTACGAAAGTGAGCGCCGTAGCGCGAAGCGCTCTCGTACTCGAAAGTCACGGAAGAATGCGCGTGGTACGCGAAACATTCCCGCCGATACAAATGAACGATCGGCCGCGAGTACCCCTACGCTCGGCAGATGCTACACCACTTTGCCATCGTTTCGCTCTTCCCCCTTCGTCCTACGCTCCCCAACTCCGCATCGCGCGCCTATTTTTCGCATCTCGCCGAATCGATCCGATCGAAAGCGAACGTCCGAACGAATACTCGTCGATAGCCCGCGCGACCATGGCGAGCGAAGTATCGATGCGAGGATCGTGAATCGGGAATAATTGGAGTAGGGAATTCTACGTAACCAGAACCACCTTGGTTTTCGAGGAATCGTTCCGAGACCGAGGCGCTGACGCACGACGTGCCTGGTCAGCGGAATGTTTCAATGGGCCTCGAACGATAGGCGGAGAGGGCGCGATGTACGCGCGTATAGTACGAAGGAGTCGGGAAACGATCCGCGGAATACGGACGCGGTAGTAGCCCCTTAATGGCAGATCGCTCGGGCACGCTTCTATTTATACGAGGCGTAGAAGAGCGCGTATCCGCGAAAGCGCGCGAAATCCACGGCGGGCGCGCGAGGAGGGAGCCGGTAATCGGAGGCGATGGTAAGGGGCTTAGGCAAATGCTTCGAGCCCAAAAGAGGTCGGCCTTGAGCTCCTACGAAACTCCGGGGAGCGTCTAAGGTTTGGCCGGCCGTGGAGGAAGGTCCGGAGGGAGCGCGGGCTGCCACCCACGCTCTTTTTCCTCGGCTATCGGTAAATCGAATCCGTATCGCGGCGGGGAGGCGGAGGCATCCTCGAAAAGTCACGGAGCATAACGCGCTCGCAGCCGCCAACGTACTCCAATTACGAGGCCCCTCCGTCGTATATCCGGCCCGTTGGCGCGAGCGCACGGGATGCGCTTCGAGCGCACGGGATGCACTTGGAGCGCACGGCCGCGCCGCACTGCCTCGGATAGCTATCTAGGCGAGAGACGCGAAACGCGCCAGACGGATCTGGGGGATGGTAGCCAGGAAACGACCCGGTGACCGGACACCATTAAAAGCCCGGCGTGCTGGAGGTGGTCCGCCCACGGAACGGGATGCTCCGCGTCATCGCGGATCGGCCTCGCGCGTCTCAGAAGGAACCCTCCCTCCGCCCCTACCTTCTCTCCCCCTTTCTCTATCTCTCCCGTCGATTGACTCACGGAAAATGCCAGTTGCCCGCCCTCCTTGCGCCGCCCCTCCCTCGCCCTCCCTCGCCCCCTCCTCCTCCCGCACTCCCGCCTCTCTTTCCGCGTTCGATCGGCCCGGAGTAGGCGAGAGCGGCGGCTGGCATGCCGCCTCGGTAGAACGAGAAATGCAATAAGAAGAAGAGTACGCCGGCTGCTGGCCCGATCGCGCCGCCAGAGAGGGACGGAGAGAGAGAGAGAGAGAGAGAGAGGGAGAGGGAGAGAGGACCGGCAGGAGGCCTCGGTGGACGGGAAGGAATGTGAAAGAGCTTGCGATCCCGACGCGCTTTCCGCGTCGCCCCCCAAATTTCAGAACGGCGCTCCAGGGTTTGCGTCGATGCTACGTATCGATTCTCTTGCAGTAGAACGAAGGACGCCTATCGAAATTTTAAGGGCAAACTCGAGGAAGTAGACCTCGTTGATCGATACTCCACGATGTTTGCGTAAAAGAGAAATATTAAAAAAACTGGTCTTTCTTATCTCCTTCCCCGATTTCGAGATTTACGTTTCCAACGTGGTCTATATATCGACCCCCAGGGTCGACTTTGACCCGCGGAGTGTCCGTATCGATGGAAAAAAATGGGCTTTGTGGTCGCAGTAAGCGTAACTTTGTATCTCGCGTATTATTTAATAAATGTGTAATTGGGAAACAACGTATATTTCTGGTTGGCGATGTCTATTCTCTGATTGCGGTTGATGCGTTTCTCAAAATATAAATTAATACGTTTCGTATAAAAACCGATGAAGGAAGAAAAATGTAAAAGAGGTTGTAAACCCGACGGCTGGCTGATTGGCAGAAGGCGAATGAGAAAGGCGAAAGAGATGGAGAAATGTGGGAGCGATGGAGAGAGAAAAGAAATCCTTGAGTCCCGCGCGATGCCGGTCATCATTCCGAAATCAGGTTTTAGAAGCTTGACATTTCGACGAGCGAACTCTAAATCCCAGGTGCAAGAGTCAAGGCGTCCTGGTTCGTCGACCAGACATTCGGTCGGGCGTCGCCTTGAGATGCTTCCGCGAAAACGAAGGAAAGTGTCCTACGAGAAAGATCGAATTCGCAATAATCCCATTAATATCCCATCTGGCGTATCGACGTCGGCCCAAAAGGAGATTCGGTTACCTCGGTAAAACGTAAATATAGATCGTTGTGCGTATATCGTAGGAAGGCGTTCGAGCAAAGCATTACATAAAGTCACGAGCGCGGCTTGATTTCACCTTTCGGATACGTTTATCGCTTTTATCGACGGAGCGGTTTTATTCGGTAATAAAATAATTACTCCGCCGGTGCGAAACGTTCGAAAGTTTAAACTGTGACCCAACCCGGCACTTTTGCAGCGGCACTTATACGCGGTCTCCCACGCGTTTAGAGTTAACGAACGAGTGAATGAATGGCGTCATGGGCAGAGATGCGCTTATACGCGGAGTCCTCGCGTAAAAGTAGGCGCCCACTTGCTCCCGAGGGAAAGGTATAATTATAGATAGAGTCCGGTGGGTGCGTCGGCGATAAATCCGGAAAGAAAGCCGAGAGGAGAAAGGGAGAACGGAAAACCGTCACTCGGTTTCAGCTCGCTACTTAAGCAGAATGTTAACTAACGTCTTCGAGAGATGCCAAACCCACCTGCGTGCAACGTCGATTCTGCGAAGCTGAATTGTTTTGCAATAACTAGAAGGCCCGTTACGTTCACGGTGAAACTGCATTTCAGCGGTATTAGAATGCGATCGACGTCGGGCACCGGTATTATATCTCGGTAGTGGTAAACGAATCGACCGTACGTTCCACGCTAATTATAAATTTCGACGTTATTTTCAAACGACGCGCGACAACCTTTCGACGCGCATCTGGCGCGGCAAGTGTCGAGGACCGGAGAAACTTGAACAAACCTCATCCTGAAAGGGATTTCAAAACGGATCGGAGCAAAGCTGCGCACAAAAGGTCGAACGTTCCGAGAATTTCCTTTCGTTAAGATTCTGCCCTCCACGTGGCTTTCCCCATTTCCCTGAAATCGAAACTCACTTTCGGACTGCACAGCTGCACCCACTGAATTCCAGAAAGGAGCGCGCCGATCGGAAAGTCCAAATGGCGACATTGCCTACATTTTTATGCAGGTTACAGCGCGCTCCATCCTGTGACTTTCCTGGAAGGTTTGACCGTAAAATTTGCATGAGGAGCGAAACGAAGCGCGGTCGTTCGTCGCGGGAAAAAAATGCTTGGGCGAGGTTACGTGTGAATACCGCGAAAAAAGCACCGGGCGTAAGACGAGTCGGCATCTTCGCTGAATGTGCCCAGGATCAGGATTGCACCCACTTGTACTACCACCTCGGTTATAACCAAGGTCTTAAACCACGACCGCAAGGTGACGATGGATGGCATTCTGAGAATTAACGTGGAGTGTAACGCGTTCGAAGAAAATCGCGACTGTCGGGAGCCAAATGTTGTACCCGAGACTTTCAAAATCAAAGTTACGCGCCTTTCATCCGAAGCGAGGAAAAAAACTCAAACTAACATCTACTATTTTTTCGCCCAAAGTGGAAAAATTAAACACAATCGCAGGAGTCCTTCGTCCATCGGTCTCTTACGTTGAGTACCACCGGTTTGTGCGGCAATTAATACCGGAGTAAATTCTCGTAAAGCGGAGGAAAAGATACACGTTCGTACGGATGATTTGCACGCGTTTACAAACATCGCGGATACGCGTGTTGCTTTCCATTGTACCTACGTAACTAGTACGTCTGTCGACCTTCGCCGCGGCATTACGGAGTCGATAGAGATTCCTAATAGGCCCGTTCGTCGTATACGATTTCTAATGCGATTCTTCCAGCATAATGTTCCTAGGCGCCAATCATGGATTCCAAGATCCTATTGCGTTTCACGGAAAGAAACGCATCGGTTTTTCGCGAGTCATTTAACAGCTCGAACCTCGGCTACCAGGATCGATCAACCAAGATACGTCCTCTTATCCGATCGTCGAGACATTTCCTGGAATTCCACGATGATCATCGCTTACCGGGTACTTCCCCCACGCCCCGTTCTATTTGCACCTCTAGCAGAAACTGCACCGCATTCGCCGGTCTTTACGTAATTACTGGCGCTAAGCAAACCGCAATAGGCGCCAAACGTCACGCGCATACACACGAATGCGATTCAGTAAAATCCGTTCGTGCAAGTAGGCGTGCCATACCGATACGCGGAAATCACGAGGAAAATTAACACCAAGTTGCTTATTTGCAAGCAACACGTTCATTACCGAACCATCAATTTTCCCGCATAAATTCTTCTCCTCAATTCATCGGCCACGAGTCGAAGAAGTTATTTGGCAGCCGCCGTAGACCATAGCTCGATGATGAATCACGGCTCGAGGAAATATGCATCGATCGTAGGAAAAACATCTGGTCGTGCATAATGTATAAAAGTAATGCAAATCAGTCAGATATCGACACTATCGACGACGCCTGACAAAACTACCTAGAAAGCACGCTTCCTGCGCGCGTAAAGAGAATTTACGTTTTATCCTTTTGCATTTTATGAATTGCATCCGAAGGAACGTTCGAGTAAAGTACTTTTGCAGCGCCTGCACCTTCTTCCCGATTAACCGTTCGAGCTGCTAATCGATCAAACGTATCAAACCGACATTCCTTCTACACAGATCTACATTCTAAGAGACTTAACGTTTAACGCGCGTACGATAGACCAAAGACAAATCGCCGCCACTGGCAGATTGCCGTGCGGGAAAGCCAGACAAACAAACGATACAGAGAGGTCGATCAACGAGCCAGAACAGTGGCATTTTCCGATAAGGAGTAACGCGCCTTCGCCGGTTAACAGGTTAAACGGCGAATGTCTGAGGGGCACCGCGCCAGCATAAAACGGCACTGGATACCCCTCGGCGGCCGGTGCGCGACTGCGGCGCGAATGGCAAAAAGGCTTAACCGCATTCCGGCGACCATTTAAACCGCCGTGGCGGGGTCCCACGCCTGACCGCAAGCGGCGACCGACCGCCGACCGACGGCAACCGACCAGCCGACCAGCCGACCAGCCGACCAGCCGACCGACCGGCTATCGACTGACGTCACTCGCGGTACCGCGTGACCTTCGAGTTCCCGCGCGGCGCACCGCGCATGCGCTCTCGATCTTGCTCGAACCCGTACACCTGTACAGACCGAGAAGAGTCCAACGGAATGCTGGGAATCCGGGGAAGGTGCAAAACTCGCGCGTTTCGCTGGCGCAGAACTCGGTCGAGGATTTTTGGGAGTCCCGGGGAGAATTTTGCGATCGGACCGGATTCGAGGATACGATTGAGGGAATGCAGGAGCGATCGAGGCTGGCGGAGATAAGGCCCTCTAATGCTCCCAGGAAGCATTTGCCGGATCGCCGTACCGAAACACGACTGTAAGGGTAATGGAGTCGGATGCATGCATGGGCTACTTGCAGGAATTCCACATTGCGCAGGTTCTGTGAAGACACCTGTATCTTCATAAGCGGTAACTGACCGGTCAGACGCCGCGAACGTCACGCAGGTTGGCTCGTCGGCTTAAGACGCGTTGCATGTACGTCAGAGTGCCGTGCACTTTGCCGATTTGGCTTTGGGTATAAGGGCACCGGCTAAGCTCCCCGAGCCAAGGACTCGACGCTCGAAGCGGACTCCTCGATGATAGGGCCGTACGTAGCGTGCGCGCGGAATGAGAAAGTAAAACGGTTATGGTTTTTGGCATCCGACGAGATCTCGCGTATTCCAGGAGTTGCTCTTTAAAGCGTCCCTCTCTCGCGGTACGTTCCACGGTGTAAATATCGGATAAAAGGATTCGGAGGCGATATCGTATATTCCCTTTCACGAGGCAAAGTCCGACTTTTATTTCGCGGTAAGCGCGAGAAGAATCAACAGGCAGAGCTCGGCCCCCTGAAGTTTGACGAGCGCGACGGGAGGCAGAGAGATGTCGGAGTATCCTCGATTAGGCTTTATCTCGTAGCCCAGAAGGCCCGAAAAAAATACATTGTAGATCTGAAAATAGTTAGATTTATCTACGGCCGGTGTTAAATCACGGAGCGAGCCGCGTAATCATCGTGAACTCCCGAATAAATTAAAGCAAGGGGCACCGGTGCAAAGGTCCAGGGAGATATCTAAGCGGGTTCGTGTGCCGGCCAATGGAAATCAGGCCAAGCACCATAATCACGGAGGATTGCGTAAAACTCCGAACCGATTATTCGCTTACGTTGATGCGCTCGTCTTGGCTCGGCGCGGTTTTGCCGAGCCGCTCACAATTTTCGCGCCAAACCGCCGATCGACGTTGCGAAAGAGGAACGATAACGGCCGGCCGAGCGGAAGTGCGCATCTAAATGTAACCCGAAGCGCATCGATCGGACCCACGTTTCACCGAGCCGTCTGGGCCGCGCTGGAAGGCGACCGGTCGTGGCCCTGGCAATTACAAATTAAGAGGAACGACACGGCGACTGCAAGGTCGAATCTGCGGAGTGTCCGGTCGCACGGTGCCGTCGTCTTCGTCCATTAAGCCCGGACGATGAGGAAGCGCGGCACTTTAGAAGACCCTACACGCGCCATCTCCACCACGCTCGCTCCGATCGATCCACCTCGCGCGGTCATTCCGAATTTTATCGTAAAATCCCTTGGCCGCGGAATATTTTCGCGAGCGGCTTGGAAAAGGAAGGAAAATATGGACGAAGCGCATATCGTTCACTCCCCTTCTCGTTAGGCAAAATATCGGTGCCTAAGCTGGTAGGGGACTGCGCGCATGTATTCGGTCACGCGCTGGTAAGTGTCGGCGCACACGTGTGCGCTTGCACTCGCGCGAGAGTGTGTGCATCGTGCGATGCATCCATCGACGCGTCCTCTCCGTCTCCCTTCATTCCCTCCGTCGCGCTCCTCCCGTCTCCCTCGAACCTCACCGCCGCCGCCGCCGACATGCACGCCGCGCACGGCCCGTTCACGACCGGCCAACTATACAGGACGTTTCTTATACGGCGTCACAAAAACCGTGGATGCGCGCTTAAAATCGGACATCGGTACCCAGCGTTAGCGGAAAAGCTTTAACGAGTTCCGCGATCCTCCTTCGTATCCCCGACACGAGGAGAGCCTTGAATTTCGATATTGATCCAAAGCGTTTTCATCGAACGAAAGATACGTTCGAATTGATTTCGGCTTGAAAACACGCTCGTACATACGCCACGACGTGTCGGAAATAGTCCGTAGAGAAGGAACGTCGCCTCGGATAGCGCAACGTATTTTCAGGTGGCAAACGACACGATTTTCCTGAGCGGCACGCCGCCGGCACGAATTATGCGAGTCGCGCCGGTCCGTTTCTCCGGGAATCACTATAGTTAGACCCAGCGTCGAGGCACGTGACGGAATGGCGCCTGCCGGCGCGCTATGAAACTGCTCGGTCTACCCTGAAAACGATCGCTGGGAAATCGATCGTAATTCTGACGGAGGAGGGGAACCTTAAACGACTGCGCCACCATCGATCCGACGATTCTTCGTGGTACCGCGATACGTCGCGTTATGCATTTTCGTCGTGGACCGTTAACTTTATTCGACTTGGGACCAAGATAGATTCCGCGTCCGCGACGCTGCAATTTACGCGTTGCGCGCAAAAAACCAGAGATGGAGAGCAAAATCGCATCTTTAATCCGGCCCATTGATCTTCATTTCCTAAACTTCGGTTCCAATTCGATCGGGCGCACTCCTTCGCGTAACTCGCAAATCTCCGGTCGTGCGATGTACGTACGAGGAACGAGAGAGTCGGGAGACGATGGGTAATATTCGAAGCCAAACCTCCTTCGTTTACGTACGCGCATGCACTTACACGGTACGGTAGTTTCTATAGGAGCGTCGTTCGAACGATTTTCCGTCGAACGCTTGACGTCAGCTAATAATAACCACGTGCGTCCGTGCCGTTGGATAAATATTTGAACGTTTACGTGGGAAATTGGATTACTCGGAAAAGTCGGGACAAACATTTCCACAAGTCGGTCGCGCGAGGCGAACGTTGGCGTCGACACTTTTTTTGGGATCGTCGCCGGGCCGAAAGGCGGGAGCCGAGGAGCGGACGCGGGATCTCGCTATTCTCCGGACGATCCTCGCTTTGAAAGAGTCTCGCGTATTTGAGAAATATCCTTAACCTTGACACAAATCCGATACGCGAGAAGGCTTTTTAACCGGCGCCAGCGATGCAACGACGATCCATCAACTCGTCTCTTCTTCAACGGCAATCATCGATGTCATTGAAGGCGAACCGACGTGTCGTATACCCAGCAATTAAATTGCGTTTACGTTCTATACATAATACCCAGCGGGAAACCTTCGGTTAGCGTCGAGAGCCCGGGCTCCTTAGATATCTCTCCCGTGCGGAGAAGCCGATGGTATCTACTGAAACGACGCGGTAAAATATTCGTCAAGATCGGTAATCCGGCCGCCGGGAATATCGCCGAAGGACAGCCCCCGATTGTCATTCGAGCACGCTCAGACAAGCTTCATCCATTGTAAATTATTTCTCAGGAAACGGAAAAAAATACGAGCCGCGTTTGACACTGAAATATTACGGCCACGCACGAGGCACGTCGAAGCCCAACTGGCTCCGCCCGAGAAAATAACCGCCTCTTTCGATACGGCCGCGGTGTCTTGAAAGGAGTGAGAGAAGAAAAGGAAAAGAAAAGTCCCCGGGTCCTCTTTCTCTTCGCATTTTTCGAACGTCCTTATTCGCGAGGCGCGCCACCATCTCTCTCTCCTCCTTCTCTCTCCTATCGGACCAGTTGCGCGGATAATGGACGTCCGGTATCCAGATATTTTCCCCTCCTCGAGTATTACCAAATTAATTTCGTCCCGGCACGAAATTCTCACGGCTTCGTTCTCGCTATAAATTACCGCCCGAGGACGTTGGTGTACCGACCTCCGAGAGCTCGATCGAAACGAGTTTCTCAGTCATCGTACTCCTTCGTGCTTTGCCGATGACGAATAACCGAGCGCAATTAGCATACTCATGCGGGTACCCGAATTCGACGAAGTGCACCCCGAGAGTGCTCTATCCTCAATTGCGTCCAATTGAAAAGATCCTCGATTCGGCTTTGCCACGGCACGAAGAAAGAGCGCGCCGGCCAGGGCCGATTCCGCGCGAGAGAGGAACGCGAAACGTGGACCCCCCCGCTGGTTGCTCCGCATTCGGAAAGGATTCCACGTACGACGAACAAATCTCTGGCCTCGATGCCGGCCATAGGAGCATAAAATGACACTGGGAGAAGGACTCACCGGAATCCGAGGGCGTTTGGACCCCGAGGTGCTCCAGGTTCTTCCCGATCGGCTGATTGAGGTGGTAACAGTGATCGCTGAGGGTGTTCCTGACGTTGGTCTCCTTCGGCACTTGACACTGACCTTCGTCCTCTTTCCTCCTGTCATGGAACCGCCTGACCAGCTGACCGGTGACCTCGCTCACGGGCACGGCCTTGCTCGTCGCCTCTAGCATGCATTCGGATGGCTTCTCGTGTATGTTGATCTGATCGTGCCTGAAAATCGGCCCCTCGTCCTCCGTCTCCGTGTCCGAGATGGAGCTCTGCGGTGTTTCCGGCCTCGTCGAGTCGCCGTCGCTCTCCAGCGTCTTTGCGCGGCACTGTTGCTGCTGTTGCTGCACCTGCTGTTGCTGCGCCATCGACTGGGACGTCGTTTGCGCGGCACCGGCGCGCGATATTAGCAGACTCCTGCCGGCGGGCACCTTCTTCTGCACCTGGGAGTCCTTCTTGGCCGGCAAAGTCCTGTTGTGCTCCTTGCTGATGCACAGCCCTGCCCACATGCAATCGTGGTGACGTATCTCCCGGGACTCCAGGCAGGTCATCTTGTCGTAGAGCAACTCCGGCAGGACGCCGTCGTCGAAAGTGCGCTCGTAGTACACCTCCGAGGGGAAGTCCAGCCGGTCCAGGGGCAGGTCGAGATCGAACTTCTTCCATATGTCCTCGGACACCATGGTCGCGGTGTCCAGAGGCTCGTCCAGCAGGCCCAGGTCCGAACAGTCCCAAACTGGCACCGGCATTTCGCCTGAAACAATCGCGGATCCTCCTTATTATCCCTCGATCCTCCTTCGTCGACCTACGATTCCGATACTCGCGATTAAATCCATCTTTCGTGGTCGTATAGCGATTCCGAAATTTAGCAACGATCCTTATCCTCGTGTTTACCGTTCTGGAAATTCGTCTTTCCTCTCCAATCGGTTTCGACATCGAGCGCTAAGATCGTTCGGCTCACGAGCTACTATTTTCAACGCGCGTTCGATTCACCAGAGCTACGATGTACGCGTCGCGTGAAAAAAAAAAAAAAAAAGCAGAAGTAATGGACGAGGGGGGGTTCGAACTCGGATCTCCCGCGTGGAAGCCCAGGCCTCTATTCGCTACACCACCCTAGCTCCGTTTGGGAATTGGCCGTTTTTTCTACTTTATTACGAGCAGGAGTTCGAAGCGTGCCGAAAGCGCAGGCGCGCAGGCGAAACCGGCGTCCCATCGAGGGAACGCCGCGAAAAGCGAACCGTTGCACGATTATGCGCAACGCTGAGCAAAGCGTGCATAGGATTTTCGCGCTTATCTCGGCAGGCATCGTCGATCGAGCTCGATCTACTTCCTCGACGCGGTACTACGATGGTTGCGACACCTTGGCTCACCGTAATCGCGTAAAGCGCGGCATTGCGTCGCGTGTCGTAACGCCGGCTGGCGCATTATCACCGGAATCGGCAAAACGAAACACAATCGGCTGCATTGAAAATACAGCGTCGGCCGGCGGCTTCTAGACGAGCGCGTTAAAAAAAAACGGCCTTCGTCGGTCGCCGCTGCGTACCCGGCTTTTTCGTCGTTCCCTCGCGATTTGAAAAAGCGCCCGTGACGTTGCGAAATAAATTCAAATACGGCCGTCATAAATATGAAACACCGCGCCGGTCATGGCAATCGTAAATACATTTTTTATCTTGCGAATCGGTGCAGCCGGATAATTTATTATCGGTGGCGGCGTATCGGTTTCGATCGAGGACAAAGCGGGGAGAGGGGCGTGATTTAAAACCCCGCACGGGCCCTTGCGAGTGCGCCTAACTACCTTTAAAAACCCTGACGTACGATCGATTCCCACGACCTTCCAACAATTTTCCTTCCTCGCGTTTCTCTCGCGAAGCGAGACCCTACGATTCGTTCGCTCGAGAAAAATATGAGATCGCGAGAAATCGCGGGCAAACTTAACGATGCCTCTATTTTGCGACCATATACACGGTTGCCCCTTATTAAAGGAACGTGGCCGGGAATCGTAAAATGATATATTTTTTCTCAACGATCTATCGACGGGCAAATAATGATAAATACATACGCCACGGGTTTGCGGGCAAGATTTATCATCGGACGTTAATCGGTTCCTATGCGTAGGCGATCGTGAAAAAAATTTAGAACGTCGTACAGAGTTAACCGACCACCACCGCGGTCTTTTTCCGCCGTCGTATATTCCTCGACACGCTCGGTCACCAGGTGTGCGCGAGAGCTTTGACATTACCTCCTGACCTCGGCGCGCACAATGCATCCCGGCCGGACGAAGGATGCCTCGAGTCGCACATGTTCGCCGAAGCGGGAAAAGATTTTCAGGTCAAAATAGTGGCGGATAGAAACTCGGCCTTCCACGCGGGAGTTCCGTCGTTCGAATCCCGCCCATCGCTTCTGGTTTTTTTCACGCGACACGTACGCTGTAGCTATGCCGCTTCGGAATCTACGTTAAACGATGGGTCCTACGCCAAAGGACCTTAATGGTCGATTCCAAAAGTGACTCGACGAAGATCGGGGTCCCGCCCATCGCCTCTGGTTTTTTCACGCGATACGTATATCACGACTCCGGTGGTTCGGATCCCATCTTCGACGCTCGCTCCTAGGACAAACGACCTTAGCGCTTGGTGCCAAAAACGAATCGAAAAAAAAGAAAGAAAAAAGGAATAGCGTCCGCGATGGAAGAAAAGCTGGCGTTGAGCGCGAAAAGTCGGCGATCGAAGGAAACTTCTGTTCCTCTCGATGGCATGACGCATCGTTTAACCTCCGCAGCCTCCGCGGCATTGGCGCGATTCATCTCCGGTCTCCGCGAGATGCTTTCGCATGCATCCGTGCAGTTATGCGGCGAGCGGGACTCGCAGGATCGCCGAAGGAATGACGCGCGCCGACGCGGCATGGCGCGGCCCAGCTCGGCCCGGTGAGTCACCCTTACGCGGAAATTCGTCGGGGTATATCGTTTTCGTGCCTCCACCCGTGCGCTCTTTTCCCCCCTTTTATCGCCCGCACCGCGCAGACCGGAGCCGCGCCTCGAGGCTACGTATTTGGCCAGAAGTTCGTCGGGCCGCGGAAACTGACCAGGGCACGTTGGCGATAATTGCGCGATGAATGGAAATCGCCGTACTCGCGAGTATCCGCGCTATTGAGCCGGAATTTCGAGCAAGAATTTTGCGAACGATACGTTAAATATTATAGCTCGTATCGGAGTTCGATACGGATAATTGGGAGCCAAGCGTATCGGCACTGAACGGCATAATAACAGAAGCAGCGACACTTCGAGTTTCTTAGAACGGGATGCGAACCTCGGTAAGCGGTGTTAAAGATAAAGAATTCCAGACTTCTTCGCGGGACAGGTGTATTCTACGTGGAGCTATAGCGAATTCGGGTAAGGGAATAGATTCTAGGATGAGCGAATGTAGCGATCGATATCAAAACTGACGTACGAGTAGCACGTGCGTGTGCTCGGATGCTCGCGCGACTCCCTTCGATCAACGTTTTACGGCAGTGCGGAAAACGAGTATTCGCTCTTCGCGAGATGCTCGTCAAAGTCGTCGAGAGGTAGTGCCAGAGTACCGTAGCTGGACCTTATGCTCGCGATCAAACGTATCCCGTCTTTAAATAAAAATACAACGTTGGATCGTATAGACGTCGTCGAGATAGAAAAGAAAAATGCGAAAAATGAAGAAGCACGATGGTTTAAACTTCGGTACCGATCGCTAATTTAATCTAATATCCGCCGTTATACGGATACACGACAAGGCACAATTCGGTCCTATTCGTAATAACCGACCGCTTCGAGTATAATGAAGGAGTATCATTCCCAAATCCGAAGAAAATTAATCGCTGGTTCTACGCTTTATCCGCTTCTCGGTACAATCGGCATAATAAAGGTTATTTCATCGCGATAATTCCCATGTTCCGAAGGAACGGTGAAAGGAAGAAACGAGAAAGGGGGGAAGCGGGGTTTCTCGGTCGTTCGGCCGTGAAAGACGCGCGCCGTCGAAAAACAATGAAACATTTACCCATCCCCCTGCGAGCCTGCTTTGTCGCTAAATCGAACAAAGGACAGTCACCGGAGGAAGCCATCTTCCTGGAACGGCCTTGGGACCGAAAGAAAGCTCCCGAATTCGCCGTTACTTGGCGCGGAAAAAAGGTAAACTCCCGGCCTCTTGGCAGGGCTTCCTAGCGGAGCGGCGAGAAAAACCAACCGGGGCGGTAAACATAGGCGAATATTTTGAAAGAAGAAGCTGCGCGCACCGACACCGCCGCGAAAACACTGCTAGCCAACGTTTATCCCAATTCCCCCTGGCCCCATCGAATCCTCGACCAGTCCCATTTTCTCCTTAATCCAATTAATCGATTATATCCCGCACGAAACGCATCGAGTCTCTTTATCGAGATGAGAGAGAGAGAGAGAGAGAGAGAGAGAAGGAGAGAGAGAGAGAGAGATCGACGGGATCTCCTCGAGAGAATTAGGCCGATGGGTTCGGATTAATTTCCTCGAAAATTGGAGAGTAGTTACTCCGACCGCGCCCGAATGAAATCGGACTTTCACGCGTCGATCCATAAATCTAACGTCGCGCGCGGTGTTTAACATAGAGGGCAAAAGAAGCAAAGTAAAAATATGAGGGGGGGGGGTAAAGCAACGATGATAAACAAATTTCACCCGGGTGCATAAAACGTCGAGGCCGCCCGGCGGGTGAAATTGTTCGAATGATCTGATAAAGAAGCCGCTTTCGTTTGGACTTTCGAAAATCGATGTATAGATAGGCGGATCGGACTTTTTTTCTACTTACACGTCCGACCGGAGAACCGGTCCGGCTTAGGCTGGTATGCGACTTCCGCCGAACATTATCGTTCGAGCATGTAACGAGCTGACAGCTTTTCTACCAGATGCTAATTAAGACCAAATTAGTCCCAGAGACGAAACGGCGCGGATATCGGCACTGCGAGTGAAATCCAAAAAGGAGAGGCTCCGGGAAGCCGGTGGAAGGAAAAGCACCCCCTCGCAGCCGCGATGGACGACTTGCGCAATATTACCACAGAAAGCGACACGCGCTTTGCACGAGGTTAAGCCGCGTTCCCAGTGAGTCGGCTTTTGCCAATCGGCAAAGCCGCTCGGTAGTGCCAAACCAGTATAGACGCATACCTTGGCTTCGCCCGCGTGGCTTCGAAACGCGAAGGACGTGCCGATCGGTTTACCGACCGACGTCGGTAAATATCAAAGGAAATCGCGCCGAAATCAGCGCCGAGAGATGCGTCTTCGAAGGTGGATTTTGGTTTCCGCCAAATCATCGAACGTGTTTGACGTACCTCGAGGATTTTCGAATCGATGAAAGTATAAAAATCGCGAAAATGGAAATTGCGAGTGGGTCGACGAGGCGGGAAGGTGTCACGAATATTCGTAATGCCGATGGGCAGTGGGAACGCGGCTTTGCGTATCGCTTTAACGAGTCTAGCCGCACGAAATTAAGCCGATAAATTATACGCATCTTTAGTTCCACCGTGCGACGTATTCTACCGGCAACGAAATCTCCTTGACTTTCTAAGTGAAATTAAAAGTAACTGGAAATCAACGATCGTGGGGGAAGCGTCGAGGAGTATCTTGACAAAGCGGTTCGTCTCGGATACTTTTCAACGATGACGTATCGAAAATACGGGAGATCGTTTTGGCGGCAAAACGTCTCGTTCCCACGAAGATCGTCGCAACGTCTGCCGACGTGTCTTTAAAACCGAACGCGCGAATTTAGAACGAAATTGGAAACGATTCATTTTTTAAATTAAGCCGCGAAACCTTTTGGATTTCAGCACAGACGCGGGAACACTTCGAGCAAAAAATAATTCCCGGCTTCGTAATAATTTAGAACTAACCGGTGGATAAAAAAATATTATCACTCTCACGAATCCGGCCAGCGAGGCGTTAGCGATCGCTACGATATATCCATCCTGGGAAATACACGTCGATAGTTCACTTCCTCGAACACACCGTCCCGTAACTCGGAAAATCGCGACTTCCATTCTCCCGGTTTACCAGGAAGAAAGAAAATACTTGCATCGTAACAATGTAGCCCGCGCCAACGTGACGCCCCGGTTCGATCCGACCGCTATACCTCTCTCGCCGAACCAATTACGCCGACGTGCGCGCGGTGCCAGAAAGTGGCGCAGGGGAAAAAAAGCGAGAAAAAAAGAGGGGTCGTACACATACGAACCTGTCAGCCACTTCGCGCCGTAATCCAAAAGAGAGGTAGTATCCACTGTGGAACACACTTTGGCGCGAGTACGTATCTCGCGCTAGAAAGCACCGGTTAACGTGAAGGCGCGTCCCGCCTATTTCTCCTCTCTCTCTCCGCCTCCCTCTTTCTCTCCGTTTCTCTCCTTCTCTCAGTCTCTCGGCCCTTTTTCACGACCGCTCTTCACCGGCTGTGCGAGAAATCGGTCGAATTCGCGGCACTGAATCCCTCGCTGGCTCCAGAGGGGCGCGCGCGCGCGCCAGGGGGGTGATCGCGAACTGTCGCGGGAAGGGGGAGGGAGAGCGAGGAAAAACGGAAAATCGTCGGGGGTTTTGGGGGAGGAGCAGGAGGAGAAGGAGGCTCGAAGGTACGTGGCGAGTGTGTCGCGAGAAATCCGCTCAGGCGTTGCAGCCTCCGGAACTGCTGCCGTTCGGCCACAAACGTTCTAGCCGTTTTCTTTTATTGCCGAGATTGCCGCACAATGAAATACTACCGCTGCTGCTGCTGCTACCGCTGTGCTCTACCAGGCAGAGAAAGAATTTCATTCTCGTCGCGATCTCTACGATAAGGCGGTGGCTCTATCTCTCTCTCTCTCTCTCTCTCTCCCTCTCTCGCTGTCTTTCTCTCTCTCTTGTGCACGCGCACAGCGATCGGCGGCGACCCGATCTTCGCTTTAAGGCCGGTTAAAGGCGACTGAACTGTTCGGCCTGCGCGCCTTCCATCTTCCGCGAGCATGCCCACCGCTTACGGACCCGGCGCCAGTGCCGTGCCAAGCCCCACCACGTCCCTTCCTTTCGCCCGACTGTCGGCTCGGCTCTCCGCCGCCGAACGCGACGACTCTTCCTACACGAAAATGGCGCGCCTTTATGCACCGCTAACGCCCTTCCTCTCTTCCTTCCTTCCTGCCTTGCTTCCTTTCTTCCATTTCTCCGATCATTTTACCTATCCACGGATCACTGCCCGCTCTCTACGACTCTATCGCCTGGACAGGTTTTGAATCTGGGCTTTTCTTCGAATGGCAAATAATGCCGAGCGATTGTTTTACGAAGTGGGTAGGTCCAAGGAAAGGTGCGATATTACGCTCGATGAGGAATAAGAATTATGGAAACGGAATGTGACGCCTCGTGAATTGCGCGGGATATGCAACACGCGAAGATAAGGAAACGCGAAGTGCTGGAAATTATTATATTTGGAGAGAATTAAGGCTGCTCCTTAAATTGGCATTTAAGGACAAGATCGACTTTTGCGTAAAGCGCTTTTTTGGTACTCGATATCGCGATAAAATACGGTGGAGAAATTGCTGCAACGCTCGTATAACGTGGCGCTTTCATGCCGCAAGTTCGGTATAACGCGGCCCAAAAACCACGCGTCATTCTTGCTTAGGACGGATTTTGCATAACGTTGTGTCACAATGATGAAGCTTCTACGCGATTCGGGATTATCATATAACGCAGCTTTGCCGGCAACGAGGCTCGATACACGGATTCCCGTCGTTTCCGAATTTTTCCCGACGAATTCTAGATCGACGTGATATTATTTAGGACTCTTTCGAAGATCCGCGTATTCAGCGATCGGTCGTCAAATACGATTTATTTCCACGGCTTTACGGTAATTTATTTATAAGTATGTCGCACGGTGACCGCGTATTGGTTTGTAATCGCGTATGCAAAAGTCGGTGCGAGTCGATTAGGCGTTTCAAGAGTACACTGACCTTTACACGGTGTCGAATATTGTATACGCGCGAGTAAAATTACCGGGCGAGTATCGGCAGCTGGAGCCTATAGGCGCTTATCCATTTAATACTATAAAACGCAATGGACGTCGAGGCAAAGTTTGCGGGTATAAAAAGCCAGGATAAAACGGGATTAAAAAGGCGGAGCAACGAGTGGCCGGAGTAATTCAATTTCAAAGTATCGCACCGCGGGACAATTATCGTTTTCGACAGTTGAATGTCGATTACGCGTACCCTGTGATTATATTAGACAGGTAACGTTCTTTCGTGTACCTGCCAGCTGCTCGACGTGCAGTTGAGAGAATATGTTATGGTTTGATGTACGTCGTCTCGCATGAGTTTGTCATGGGAGAAATGTGCAGGCCACATGTGGAGCAGGGTTGTGGTTGGCAACCTGTCGGAACCTGTACGGATTTAATATTACAACCAGCCGTGCGGCATTATGGATTACTATATTGCCCTCGCTCCCACCGTATTATTCTTCGAAACACGCGTATCTGGAGAAATCTGATACATAAACGATACCCCCGTTGCGCCGGTCATTTCTATCCTCCCCGTCGAACGTCCACGAAGCCTCGCCTCCGCAATACATTTCGGCTCTGGCTTACACCGTTATGGCCCGCACTAAAAGTAATAAATCCGTACGTTACATTTCCGGCCCTTTGTACGAGACCTAATAACGACTTCCTTTCCGGTAAACATACCTTCGAGAGACCGTCTAAACAACCGTCCGGCGTCGTTCGAGTTATCCAATCGGGCCGTGAATCATGCATCTCGATACCGAGTTACGCGCACTCGGGATGCATATGTGCAGCGCGCGTTGACGCACGCACGGTACAATCACGGTGGGTGTATCCAGGATTACGTCTTCCAGCTCGAAGCGGAACGCCTTATCCGCGAATTCGCAGCTTTTGGACTTTCGACGCTTCGCGCGGAGTCGTTCTGCTTGTAATGCGAATACGAGAAACCGCCTGCTTGCGTAATTGCACCGAAGAATGCCTTAATGACGCGGAATTCCAACGCCATTGAAGGAACGGTCCGAGCGAAGAAATTCGTTATTGATTTCTCGGAACCTCGTCCTTCTTTTCAGTGCTCGCGATATCGAGCTTCGTCCGCGCGATCCCACGAGAGGTGCCGAGTCGATGGTCATCTACGTCCGTTCGGCCCGCCGCCTCCTGGCCGATCGTCATCGGTTTATCGCGTTGCATCGAGGATCGCGCCGATAACTCGTGCACCTTATACGGGGAAACGCCGCGGAGCGTACGCAGCCCTTGACACACAATGTTGCGCAATTTCAAGCTGCACGGAGAGCGCGTCCGATAGCGTCGCGTTACGTCACTTTCAATTTCAAGGGCCACGCGGTAGAAGCAGGCCTATGAAAATTTCACGCGAAACGAGATTCCACGTCATGGCGACTGACCAGTCGTAAGGACTTGATTACGTTCGGGCAAGTTACGCAAGGAAGGTGGAAAATAGGGCGACGCATCTAATATTGAGCAATACTCTTACGCGTGCCTGGATAATTATGTTTACGCACGTAGATATTTAGAGACGCGTTACGTTTGACGATTCGTTTTCCGAATATATATTTAATACTATTGCCGTGGCGTGTTAATTGGTAAATTAATTAGCAAATATGATAGCTCTCTAACCAAATGCTCTTGGGTCGATGTGTATAAACTATTGTACTATTGTCGACGCATCAGCGTAACCGATCGTACAGCCGGAGATACGCGACTTCCACGCAAAACTCTACACGCTGTTATATCGGTACAGCGTTTTATGATTCATCGATCGTCCAGTTAACGAGCTATGAACGCGTGGGATTAAAACGGGAGGATAGAAATGCCAGCGGAACGTTAGACCGATGTAGTAAGAAATTAGCAGCGTGGCATGGAGTCGAGGAGTTACGCCACTGAGGCTGTCGCGTGGGGGGCCGCGCCCGCCCGATTCTCTTCCCATAATGTTGCACATTTTGCGGAAATTATGACGCCCCAGGAGGAAAAATCTCCACGGCCACCATCCGTATTCTTGATCGAAGCCACGGGAGAAGTTTTGCCGTGTGTCCTGGTGTACTTCGAGAGATTTTCTGCGTGAAAGAGCGACTCGATGGAACTACTTCTCGCGCAGTATTGAGCGCTGCGGTCAACGTGGCAGCGGCACGTACTAATGGCTTCGAGTCGCACCCGTACAAGCCGTTATGGAACAAATCGCATTTTTCCTCGCGCATCGTTCTCACGAAAATATACTAACATTTTCCATCCACCCTCCCGTCACTTTTTTCTCCTTAGTTAAGTAGAAACGCTGTGTCTGACGCGTGCCATTCGGGGATTTATACGCTCTTCGCTCTAATATTGCGAATGTATATCCGAACATTAAAGAGCGCGATACAGATACGACTTGAACATCGAAAAAACTGGTAATTTGAGTTTTTAGCCCGAGGCAGATACTACTCGGTTGCGTAACCGTAGAACACGACCGCTGGATAATCTCGGGGCGCGTAAAATAAAGCCGACGAAACGTAGTTCCAATGTAGATATAACGTTTTTTTATACGCGGATTTGTACACGGCGCGTTCATATTTCATGGACCATTAGGTTATTTATGCACAGATACTAGATACGACTCGGGAGAAAAAGATCTGTGGTATTCATCATGGGTTTCTGGACAAAAAAGGGGGACCCAAGCAGAGAGCGATAAGCAGCTGGAGGTCAGATAAGGAATTCGACGTTCGGCCTTCCAATCTCGGGATGGCATGCCGCAGAGATTTTCTCGAAGATACACCAATAAAGGGATTTTAGTTTCGATTCATCGCATATAGCGTGCTGCTATACGCTCTCCGTTACGTACAACGGATATTGCGTATTCTTCAACGAAAGGAGTCCGCGACGATTATTCGTAGCTCCAAGCGTATACTTCTGTAAACGATGTTGATAAATATTCGAATAGTTTCTATGCTCGTTAAAGTCGTACATAAATATGCGCAAGGAGTCTTACGAGAGTACCATTTAAGTCCTACTCAATAAAGGTATTTGAGTTTCGATGCATTCCGCGATAGCGTTTAGAGACTTTAAGCGGATACAATGAAAATGTAGCCGAGTCCTTCGGCTAGGTCGCTTTTGATACTTATTCGTGGACCACCGTCTATTTCTGGGAACGATGTTGATAAATATTCGAGTAGTTTCAATGTTGCCCGAGATAGATATGTCGGGCGAGTCTCTCCGTGGACTGCCACGGACAATGGGAGGAAGGAAAAGAGGCAGATCATTCTTGACAGTTCATACTCGACTGCCCCGTACAGAAGCAGCGCGGCATTGTGGCCCTAAAAGTCAGCTTGAAACTCGATAACTCTGAAAATCGATCCAGTTTCAGAGCTCGCAAAACGTTTGCCGCGCAAAGCTACGCGAGGCTAATCTCGCAGAAATTCGACTTTAGCCCCGGCCCGATGTACGCGCGGCGCATTCTAAAACGAGTTTTAATCCTACGCTGGACGACGTTCCTCCATCGCGCCCTTTAGCGATCTACATAGTCGACCGCGTTTCCGACGCGATAGCCATTCCAAAATAGAAGGTATAACGGATTTAATAAAGCCGCGTATCTCGAGGTGCTTTGATCCTCGGAGGTATTGCAGATACGAGGAGGAACATAGAGAGAGGCGGTGAATCGCGCTGTAAACATCGTTTGCCAAATTTCAAGCCGAGAGAAGGAGAATGTACCGTTATTATAATGTCATTAAAACGCTCCATTCCGCGAGTCACACCTTGACAAAAAGGCTAATAAACACGCACGGTCATAGGCGGAAAGTCGTGTAAGCATTCGAGACGCCGGTCCGTAGAAACCGCGCCTTTCTCGCACTTCGCGCCGGAATTCTGTCCGCGGACCAGTTTCCAAATACTTGGGGCCAGTTGGAAAACCGTGAAATCGCGTGGACGTTCGAAATAAGTGGGGAAACGAAGAGTCGAAGGGATACGACGCCGGACAAAGAGTTCCGCTATGTTTCCGTGGTGCTGCTCGGCAAGGACAATGGGGAACCGTGCGACCGAGGAATTTTTCTCGGCACTTTCAAATCCTTTCGAGGCCCGCCCGCCAAAATTAGAATTGACGCGTACGTGACGCGCGGCCGGCTAAGCCTTCCGCCGCGATTCGGCCTTTATCCCTTCCGTAAACAGAAGCAAACTACCTCGTCGCGAAGGAAAATATTTTTCCTCATTGTCGAGAGATTTTCCTCGCCGCCGCCGAGAGAAGTTCGACACCTACCTCGGATTCATCGAATCTCGGGTGTTCGCCAGTCGAAGCACGCTTCGCGTTTGCCAAAGGACAAATTTCGGAATAACCCGTGAGAATCGCATTCGCGATGTTTCCACGTAGAGATCTCTCGGTGAGCTACGAATGTTCCAAGGGAATCAAACTCGATATAATCGGGTCTACGCGAAGAAGACGAAAACGATGAGGAGGAAAGCGTAACCTCTTCTAAGGAGGGAATCTTCCGCAGGGGAAATTGGAGGAGCAGTCAAAGGGGCGCTTCGGGAGAGCATAATAGTTGGCGGTGCCGAAGCAAGATCTTTACGACGTCGTCGATAGCCGGGGATCGAAGTCTGGGCGGGCAGCGGTCGAAGGGACATCGAAGAAGGTGGACCGCGAGGACAAATCCCTCGGGATCGCATCCCTCTTCAATTCCGAGGGAACTATCCGGCGGTGCATCGCGCGGCGCATGCACGGGAAGTGGCGGAGAGAGAGGCAGGTGGGAGAGGGCAATGGCGGGAGAGGAACGGTTGATGGATTATTCCGAAGGCGTCTTTGACAGTACCGTAACGACATTCCACGGGCCGAGACACTGGTGCTTCTTGCCCGGCTCGCCGTTGTATGCAAGCCACATACCGATAAGCGCCGTTGTTATACCAAAGCCAATTCGAGAAACAAATTGCCTCGGATGCGGTAATTAATAGGCGCACTTTCTTTGTACCGCGGCATAATACGCCGTCGCGGGGCCTTTGCCTTTGTCCTTCCCTTTGGAGCACCTAATCGCGAGGGCACAATACGACCGCCCACGCTCCGCCACGCTACCGAGGCTATCTCCGCAACATATTCGCGTACGTACCTACTCTATCCTCGGCGTGGAAACCGATAAGAGAGTATCATCCCAATTCCTACCCAACGAATCCCGCCGCCTGCTCGATGGAAAATCGCGGGGAGACGAATAAAAGCGGCATCCGCTGCGCCCGTTGCGAATATTTTTACGCAAACACGGACCCTGCGCCTCGACGCGTGTCCGCCCGAGGCCAGAATTCGCCGCGCGTCTTCGTCGAGCGAAGCTGGTGCCCACTCGTTGGCGATTCGAGTTCTGTTATTGGTATTATAAATCTACGGAGGTATTACAAAGGATGCGGCTACGTTCCTAAGATCGTCGAGGATCGGACGATCGAGAAACGCCGTACGTGTGGCAGGTTAACGCGTAACTTCACTGCGTTCCATCGCTGGAGCCACGGGTGTATCGAGCGATCGCGAGTTCTGGATTCGCGATGCTTACTCAAACCCGAGTAAATCGGGGTCCGGTCCGTACTTCGTATTGGGTACACTTTAGATTTATCTCTCTCGATTCCTCTCGTTCGTAAACTGGTACGTATCTGCTCGTACACGAGTGTGTCGACCGACAGGGGTATCGGTCCTGGAGCGGAGCGGACGGAGAATAATAGAGGGTGGAGTAGTACGAGGAACAACTTAGCCAAGCCGTTCAAATCCTAATATCAATATTATACGTCCTCCGGCTAAACCGTCCCGCTTATAATCGCCGATAATTCGAAGAAATACCATCGCAGCCTCGAAGCTGGTCGAACGTACAAAATTTCCAATTCGATTCTCCGACCGGCAAAGTTTATTCCGACCTCGATAATCGGTAGTCGAAGCCGCGGTTAATTAACCGCCGATGGAGGCTCCTTCGAAGCGGTGCGATCTTGGCCGGCCGCAAGCTTTCGAGGCTCGTCTCTTGCGATTCCTTTCATTCATTAACCGGTGCTCGACGCGAGTGCACTGACTGACAGCAATAAGTATCCTCCAGCGGGGCAGACGGAAGATAGTGAAAGGTGGAGTAGTAGGAGGAGTGGGGTAGGTGGTGGAAGATGCTGCGAGAGTGGGAGTCGAAGCCGGGCGGGCATGCGCTTCCCCGCGCCCTTCTCCTTAGGCGTCTTTCTCGTCCTTCCTTCGCACCTCTTCCACCCGCCACCTAGTGTGAATAACCCGGTGGCAGATGACCGCGGGCGCAAGGTCAACCGGCGTCTGCCTCCTCCCAACAGATTTGCCACCCGTGACGTCACCGGCGGTGCCAATCCTTTAAGTGGATCTCGCCTCGGCCCTCCTCGCCTCGAAGCGTGCCCCCACCCCGCGCCAAGCCTGCGGAAAACTCGAAGATGCGCCAAAAGGACGCTTTCGAAACGTCGAGCTCGATCGTTTACCAGCCAATCCATGCGCGTGTCCATAGTCGGCCGCTCTGTCGGTTCTCCTTGCGTACGCCCGATCGGATCCATCGAACCTATTCTTCGCCTCCAAGTGCCAAATGGCGAGACGTTTACCCAAGGATTTGCCGGCCGAGATCGATTTCTCCTCGCTGTGTCTACGTTATGGATATAGAGGAGGAGCGCCGATGCGATGGGCAGGACTTGGGCCTGTATTGCGTATCGAATGGTTCGGGCGTATGCGTTCCCGAGACCGTGGCTGTGCGCGGATAGTGTAACGGGAGCTGTAAGCGCGTAAAAGGGACCTTCCAGGGTTAAAAGAGATTCGGTAGCGCTGCGGGCAAATTCTGAAACAGGTGCCGCCCGAGGGAGTTATAAATTTCCGTAATCGGTAATAAATCTCAAACGCAACGATCGTTTCAGTACCCGTACGTTTGGCGTATAAATCTAAACTCTCGTTCACTGCGTCGGGCGATGCCGACGTAGTAAGATTCCAAGGTACGCCGCAATAAGGAGTATTTCTTCAAAAAACATTCGTCGCGATAGATCGATCTCGGGAATGACTCGCGATCCGGCCTGGCGCTGCCAAGATCTTCTCCACGCACCGATCCAGCGTGAATTTCGCAACGACGGCAAATCGTCGGTGGTCGGATTTATCGAGAGCTTCTCTCGAAAAGGACATCCGAGCGGAGGCATACGCAGAATTTCGGTCGCGAATATCGACCGTTCGGTTTGCAGGCCGAGACTCGTATCCTCTTCAGCCTTAACCGTACGGACCGCCAAAAGACATCGGTAATAAATCCTTTTACTGCCCCGGGATTAGATCCTCGAGAGGTAAACGCTCTTTCCACGGTGCGGGAAATTCTTCGCCGTGAATCTCGGTGTTTACACTTTACGAATATAATGCACCGGGAAATCCAGCCTCCGCTGCATGCGGCGCCTCTGCATATTAAACGAGCGGAACACCGTCGACATAATTGCCGCTCCTACTGGACGTTTTTTATAGCCGTATTTCCCGCCGACTCCGAGCTCTCAGGTATACGGAATTTCCGAGAAATCTTAATTTGGATACTCGCTAAAGCGTCGTGCGATTAATCTTCGAAGACCTACGATCCTCCAACAATTTGGTAAATTCGTTTTTCGTCTCGAGCGAAAAGCGTTTTTGTCGGAAACGCAATTATATACCTTGTAGTTCGCGTTCCGGAGACGTTTCTGCTCTTGCGCAAATACGTGGGTAAACCGTCTATGCGCGGTAAAACCTTGAATAACGTAATACGCGTACGATACGATGCTTCCAAGAGGACGAACGTTTTGCGTCGCGACGATACTCGCCGATAAGCGGTTTGTAATCCCGTTTAATTCGCTGGCGCGTGGTTTGAATTGTCACGGAAATTCCTCCGTAGCTTTAAACGGAGCGCGAAAGATCGAAAGGCGCAATTTCTCGTACGTTATACTATTTGCGCACGAGTAAAGTATATGGAATAAATTTTCAGCGCCCCAAGTGGGCAGAGGCGAAAGAATACGGCGCGCTCGCAAGAAGGAGCCATCAAGATTGTCGGCGTAATATCCAGCAAGAGAATAACGAAGCCGTATCGTGGAACAAGATTCTTTATACGTTGCGTGATTTATGTTACACGGTTACGATCGGCTTTAGGATGATACACGCGTATACCTAATACCTTACAAGCATTCTCGCTCGTTATCGTACGTTCCGCGGAGCATCGGCGCTCTACAGCATCTTCCTCAAATAGAAAACCGTGGCCCTGGTCGGACGTTAAACGAGATCGTTTCGTGCAAATAGAGGGATCCTGTTACGTATCGATGACTTACTCGCCGCAAATCAATGGTGCAAATAGAAAGCGACGAAAAAAAAATGTATAAATAGGCGATCGACGGGTGTAACGATACGTCGGGATGTTAATTCAATTATGATTTATATAATGAGACGAACACACGCGAAGCAAGGAGGTATTGCGGAATTACGTAAAAGAGGAGCTTATCTGGCGATCGTGATGCAAGGACTCGCCGTGGATAAAGTCTCAAGGTAAGTTTAATTACACGTGTCGATTATAATTGGGATCGAAAAATTTACATTCGCGTCATGCCCAACGCTCGCACGGCATCCGGCTTTATTTGTATAAAGAAATTGCTAGGGACGATAACGAAAGGCGGGAATCGCGCGATCGACTCGCGCCAAATCTTTCCGAGAGGAGAAACGATACGCGAAGCTCCTGCTTCGCGAGGAGCGCGTAATCGAAAAGGAAAATTCTTGAAAGTATCACCGGATTCGTGTAGCGATAGTAGAAAGGATCTCACGTGATAACGCGTCGGCCAGGTGCTAATCTCTAGATAAAACTAACAAAGTTTGAAGGTTACCGCGATAACGATGTTAGCGCCTCCTATTTAAACTTCGAGACCGTCCAGAGAACTATCTCGACCAAATCTCCTCTCGGCATCTTTCATAACATACGCACACTGACGGCCGGCGATTCTATTTATTCTACTCCAATCGCCGGTGGTATCTAACGCCACGTCAAACAAACGCCCATCGCGAGTACTACCGACAAGATGTCGATGTATGTACTTACCTATCGCTGTTTACGTTGCTGTTCATAATTCTGCGCCCACGGATCGACGATCGATGTTGGGCCGAAAGCCGACCGATTTAGCCCGAAAATTAGGGACAACCGCCGGTACTCCTTCTCGGTCGGCGACACCCTTGCCATAAAGATTATCAGCATTATCATCTCGACATAAATGTGACACGATAATTACTCGGGATATTGCCGAAAAATATGAAGAACGATACGCGCCGTAGCTGATAGCGCCGAGAGCGAGAGCGAGAGCGAGGCTAGGAGAATTTTTTGTTAGCAATTTACCGAAAGGCGGTAGAATCTCGAGGATCTCCACTCGATGAGCCAAGGATCCTTCGAGGAATCGCTGCCAGGACTTTTCAACCCTCGAGATGCGTCAACTTTGTCTCGAGTGCCGCTCGTCGGGTCGGCGAATAGCAAAGAAACGGGCCGGTGGACGCGATTCGCCTTGCTAACCGACGCTCACCAGCTTCGAGAGATTCGACAAGTGTTATCGCTTAAGAGGTTGACTGGAAAAAAAAGGGGGAAGAAAGGCAAGGCGAAAGCATGGCCTCCATAAAAGTGTCGAGCCGTACCCCGAAGTGTCACTTTAGAACCCCGTCCAGTGGAGACGGCCCAGAAAGCGAAGAAAACCAGCGAAAAGGGGGGGGGGGGGAGGGTGAGAAAGGGGAAGAGGAGGTAGACCTTATTTTTTGAGTAGCCCGAAGCCACATGTCGACTCGTAAATCCCGAAATAATCGCCGGTCGGTCCATCGAGGTTCTATAGAGTTCTCTCCACCTTCGTTTCCAGAGTATCCGGAATCAGGTAGGCCATTCTCGAGCTTAAGGTTGCCAAAGGCTTCGGCGGGAATACCCAGAAAAAGGGTTCCCGATTTTCGCAATGTGCCAGGTCCGGAAACGCCGATGCAAGCACGACAAAAGAGAAGCAGGGCTCCCGCGGCGAATACGATACCCTCGAACCTTCCGCCGCGATCCGCTTCCAGCAGAATAGGCCGGAATCGAAATCGTGAAATAATTTATGTTCCGCGCTAGAGCGTAAGCTTTAACGGTACTACTGACGAAATAATATGGGTCGCGTAGTTTCATAATTGGATCGTTGGTTTGGAAGATAGTGATTCTACATCGATGTCAAGGTTTGCTCGAACGAGACACAGTCTGACGAACGCGCAAATATTTTTCTCCTTAATAAATAATCAAGTACGGTAAAGTTATCCGAATCGCTGATTCGTGGCCGATAGTTAAATATAGATATCGCGTAAAAGAAGTACGCGAGATGGCAAAAATCCGGCATGGCACGTTCGATACGTCGAACAGCATTTAGCGCAATCGCGAAATCCTCCTTAGGACGCGCACGCTTATCGCTCGCGTATTATCGGTATTTTTCGTAATCGTCGAGCGGTAAGCGCGAAGTACGCAAATAAAAAGGCGGACGGAGCTGGGCCGTGGGCGCGATCCCAAGAAATCGGCTTTCCTTTAAAACTATTTGCGCTCCTTTCTCTCTATCGGTAGGCAGGTACCTAATAAGCAATACCTAGTACGCCAGGTAGTCGAAGATAAGGTGATTAAACATTTCGTAGGAATTTTGTGGGTTCTCGACACCTATCTTATCTCATCGCCATAAGTGTAGGCGCAGAGATTGTAGTTAGGTTTACGGTACGTCGCCTCGAGGTCCGCCACATCTGCGGGGCAATAAATTCATAAAGGCAGCGAGCACTCGATCGCGCCTAGGTAAATTAGATGGGTGTCAATAAACGGATTAAAAAGTCCCCGGCAATGGACAACGCTCGCTCATCCCCTTTACGATTCGCCCATCAATTTCTTTTCCATCCGGCCGGCCCAATAAAGAGGTTCTTACATCGTTAGGCGGTAGTTTACGGCGCGCCGATCCCGAGCGCGTCGAGGCGCGCGCGCTACGAGCGAGCGATGGCGATCCAGCGGAGGCCCATCCCCGCCGAATCGGATCAAAGAGATCGCTCCTTCCTTCTGCCACGAGATATCGGTTACGGACGCCTCCTTTTTTTCTCCCGCTCGGTTAATAAGGATCTCCGGGAACCACTTATTTTATTACACGGCATATATACACACAGGATGGTACCACTCGGCTCTCGGCACTGACCTTCGTCCCATTAAGCCATAAATTGCCTTAGAGCCCACCGTGGGTAAGGTTTCTTGCCATTTCGCCGACTCCGACCGGCACTTGCGACCTTTTGATGTGGGCGACGCTTTGGAGAAAGGAGGAGACACACGACACCTCCCGAGGCGGCCTTCGAAGGGCTACACGAAAATGGGCCGTACGGGAGTGCGAGGGTAGAAAGTCGAGAAAAAATTGTTTCTTTACGATCTTTCCATAAATATGGCCTGGCTTGCCAGAGTAAACACATCCGCCCGTGACGCGACGCTATTTATTGCTGGTGAGGCGACCGTGCCGACCGATCTTCGGGTTTTTTCCGGGGCGGGGGGGGGGGTGTGGGGAGGGCCACGGTTACAAGCTCCATAAAAGTACTTTCTTCGTTCCACAGCTCTCGCCGTCTATCGATGATATACCGACTCGCTTTAATGCGCGAGAGAAGAGGGGCCAACGCGAGAAGAGCGATGTAAGCTCAAAGACGCAACAGGGTATTCTCGTTAAAGCGTCGCCCATTATGGAGTTTATGGATAATTATGACGTATTTACACGTACGTAATCGTTCCGCGGCCGCTGCGGCCGGCCGGCACTTTGAAGGTCTGAAACTCGCGCCGGCGACTTTTAGCGGCTTCCCGAATGTTAAAGATGCTAAAGCGTTTCGGTAGATCGAAGGACGATAGCGAGATAAGGTGCAACGGTAAATCGAAATTAACACGTAACCGGTATCCCTCGATCCTCGGGATGCGGAGGGATCGTTTCCCCACTGCAACCTCCAAACTGGACTCGAGGTTTCGCCATTCTTCCTCTGCTCGTAACCTCGGTGTCATTAACCGAGTCGTTCGTACGCACGAGATCCATCGTGCGCCGCCGCCAAACGTCTCGCCAATTACTTTGCACTTATTTACAAAACATAGTTTTTGCGAGCAACGAAAGTGCTTGTGCAAACCCGGTGGAAGCAAAACATGGGGAAAGGCAGATAAAAATCGTGGCGCGAGTCGGAGACTATCTACGATTCTCGACGCCTTTAAAGAGTCTCGTCGCGGATCGACCAATCCTGCGGCTCGTAAGACGTAAATAAGGCAACAGTTCGTGCTCCCCAAATCGATATGCGTACACGATTAAAGCCTCGAGGATATCTGACGCGACGGCAGCAAGATCGTGCAATAATCGCCGATCGATAAGGAACGTCCCGGGCAGCGAAGATCGTGGCCCAAAATCCCCATCGAATTTTTTTGGCCGGTTCCTCGAGGTGGTATCGTGTCGACACGACGAAGGACGATAAGCGGATCGGGGGCAATGGTCGAGCCCCGTCTAGAGTCTTTTCCCCCCGTTTCGTCGGGCGTACGAAATCCTCTAGCGCGGGAAAGGGAGAGGCGGCGTACGGGTTGGGCGTGCGAGGGGGCGGCGCGGAGAGGGCCAGAGGGAGGGGGGCTCTCGCGTATCCGATCGTGGAAAAGTTCAAAAGTTGCGTCGAGATAAGCCCCGCGGTTCTATCTCGCGCTATTTCTGTTTCTGGCAATTAAGAAGTCGCCGAAAGTTTTTATCTCGAGCACGCGCAATTGGCCAAACTTTCGGCGGGTTTTGGCCAATGACACCGCCAGTGATTCGCATGATCCTGCAAGACGAATGGCCTCGAAACTCCCCGATATTCAATTTGGCGATACCGCCCAAGGTATCGATAAGTTTCAATCTCTAACCCCGATGTTTAACCGACGTCTCGAAATCGTGGCGCCTTGCCATCGAGTTTGAAGATTAGAGGGAGATAGGCCGACGAAATAGTCAGACGAAAGTGGTCGTGGCCGATAATCAATGACCTTCTTGATTCGCGTGATCCTTAGGAAGTAATAGCCTCGTAACGAACCGTATCTAGTTTGTTTGGCGATACATCGCGAGGGATCGCGATAACGTTGCGTATCCCACTTTTGGCGCTATTTTTCTCTTGCACTCGTTTCGGCTCTGCGGCGAATCGTGAGATGTCGTCGCGTCTCTATTTGCGGGACGCCTCGCGAATAATGGCCTGGCGCTCTTTACATAACTCGCGCGTTACACCGAGAGTCGCGGATTTTCATGCCCGATGATCGCGCGCCTATCGAAATCCACACTCGCTACCTTTGCATCAAAACGCGCGCGTAAGCGTATCGCGAATATCGCGAATATCGCGAATATCGAATCGTGTTTACATTTGCAAAGGAAATGTACACAAATATATGGCCGGTAAAAAGTCACGGACCGTTTTTGGAATAACTTTCCATACGTCGTAACGTCGCACTCGCGCGTCCGTGAGATCATCGGTTTTACGTCGAGAGAGGCGGTTATCGGCCCTGAGTTTGAGAATCCGCGGTGTTAATTAACCGACAAAGGTCCGCCCGAGGATCGTAAATGCCACGAAACTGCGTAGAAATCGCGATCGTTTAGCGGCGGTACTCAAATTCGCGATGCGCAAAAAGAAACCGATAAGTTTCAATCTCTAACCTCGTGATTAACCGACGCGACTAGTTGACAAGTCGAAATTGCGGTCGTTTGTTATCGAGGACGAAGATTGATAGTCGTTCGGGCCAGTCGAATTTGAAAGGAAAGCAACGATTACCGATAATGGACGGCCGTGACTCATAAAGCGTAAAGCTTGCCCAATTAGTACGCGAATGCGTTACAAAATATTAGTTATTAGCACGTTCCCGCCATAAAGATGTTTCGCGAGTCGGCATTTCGGGGTCGAATTTACACCGTCGGTTCGCAATGCGCAATTGCCGCTATCTCTAGGATGTGAAATAATTAGTAAAAGCAGATAAAACGCGCCATTGAATAGTGAAATACTTGTATTTTTGCAACGCACAACGAAGTTGGGTATGTTGCAGTGACCCCTGCTGAGATAAATTTCTCGCGCGTACGATAATTAAGCAGATTTTTCTGATATTATGCAACATTGTACGATAATGTCGTACAGAAGGAGAACGACGAAAAGAGCGGGTAGAGTAGCTACTTTAATTCGAGGAGTGTATCGCAATTAATCGGCGGTACCAGCGTGATAAACCGATACAAATACGAGTTAAGCTTCGACAAGATGATCGAAGCAGAAGTTTGGTGCAAGTCGAGCGAGTAAATATCGTCGCCCATTCGGGCATTCGTGGGGTCGGCTGGTTTTCAATCGAAGCGTTCTAGTAGCTGTCCGGGCCTCGTTAAGATTTACACCTTAATTACCTGCCGAGGGTACGGTAAGGTCCGAAAATAAACGAGAGAAACGAGAGAGTGGCCGCCTTGCGACCAAATAAGGACCAAGGAAATTCCGCACAAAGACCCTCTCTACCTGCGTTAGAATTTTGGCAGGGCGTGGAATCGTGGGATTACCCGCTAAAAGGTGGAACGCATTCTAATAATGGGTCGACCGCGCATTGTTTTGATTCACGAATGAAAATCACGGAAGCGTGTAACGGCCTGGAATTGGGGCGATCGCTCCTCAAAGCACCGCTTCGGGCCAGCGCTGTAATAAAAATATTATTCGTCGCTGTGAGATGAAAAACGTAGGATGGACAGGATCGTGGGTACGCGCAGCTCGATAAACGGGAGTCGAGCGGGCGAAAAGCGAAGAAATTGCGGGACACGGCAATCGGGTCGACGGAGGATTAATCGGCTTAACTCGATCTCAGGTCCGCCGCGTGTCGCGAGGATGACAGCGATAGGTTGATTTTTCAATTAAAACGACGCGGAGCGTTCCTTGGCGACCGCGTAACGCACGGGTACGCCTCGCTCGATACGCGCGATACACCATCCTATTCCGCAATCGCCATCGTCGATCCCTATCCCTTATGACGGTTTAATTAATTATCAGCATGGCGTAGGTCGTTGGATCGTTCAACGGTAACCCAGGATGGTAGCGAGTACCATTACTGCACTCGGCGTGACTTCGAACCAAGGATTCACCTTCGACAAAGCTACTCCGCAATTATTATCGCAAATCTAATTAGGAAGGGAGCTTTATCTCGGCCGGTTTAGGGGGGAATGCCAGGTAGAGCGGACGATAAAGCCAATTAACAGCGTCTACCGCTTCGATCGTACGAAGCGCGAAGCGAAACGAAACGGAAAGCGTACCGGAAAAAGGTTAACGGTAAGAAATATTCGAGGCAAAATCGAAAGGCTTCCCGACGTCCCTCCGAAAGGGACGGAAAGGGTGAAAGCTTAAAAACGACTGGACGTTACCTGCGTAATTAGGCACCTTTATTAATTAGCCAATTAAATCCAAGCGGAGATCTTGATCCTCGGCGCATCCTGCCGCGCTTCGTTAAAGGACGTGATTCGCGCTAGCGAGACCGTAAAAGGGACGCTACACGCTTGGAAAAAAAGGAGGCTAGTCGATGTAGAGAAGATTCGCCTCTGCCGTAGAGCGGCGTGCAGCGCTTATTGCGGAAATGGAGACTTCGCGAGGAGGCACCGATCCGCCAGCGCTTTATCCTCTCGTCTTTCCTACCGATACTCTCGATTCTCCGTAGATCGAGTCATCTCCATATATTCGCCACCTTCGAGTAATCGAGACTTGGCAAAGCCACTCGCGTTTTTGGAATCGGCCTATTCGTCGATTCAGGAAAAACGCGTGCCGCAAGACGCGCGTACGTTCGAGGTACGGGGGCTCGAACGCACACCTCGAGCGTCCTCATTAACACTCGACGTAGAAAGATAATTAACGAGATAATGGCTGGCTCGCACAGAGGATTCGGTGCGACAGCGGCGCGAGACTATTTTCCGCGGTCGGCTTTCGGTTATACGCGCTAACAGCCTTGAAAGAGGATCCCAACGTATCCTTTGCAAAGGAGGATGCGTATGCAAAATGCAGTTCCGGGGTGAGCGCCGGGAGTGGCGTCTCTCCGTGGACAGCAGTGGAGAAAACAAATAGGGTGCAAGAAGGCGAGGGACGAGGAGAGGTGCCGTGGGGCGAGAGGGGGCGAAGGAGAGAGGGAGAGAGGGAGAGAGGAAGAGAAGGAGCGCCGGTTGTCCAGGGTACACAGGTGTCGGTCTAGACTCTTTATGCTCCGTAGAGCGGTGGCGAGGCGAGGCGAGGCGAGGCGAGGCGAGAGAGAGAGAGAGAGAGAGGGAGAGGAGGAGGCCGCGTCGGCGAGAGCAGGAGGGAGATGGGCGAGGAAGAATGGAGGATCGAAAAAAGGGGGAAGGAAGAACTGGAACGAGAAAGAGTGGCGCAATTCGGGCCCAATGGGAAAAATGAGACGTTCGTCGGTAGAAAACCAGTTCGAAATGCATTATGCCATTCGGGACCCGGGTGCGCTCGTCTGCCTACCTAGCACCGGGACATAAAGGATAAAGGATAAAGAATAAAGGATAAGGAGGGAGTGGCGGTCCTCGCGGAGGATAAAGAAGTGCAGGAGGGAGAGGACCGAGCGGAGGCCACTGCGAACCGTGGCCCTCGGCTAACTCGACGATCCGCTGCCCACCGAACTCTTCTTCCCTCGCGCGCCTCGTCCGCCGAGCCCGATAATCCCCGTAATCCCGATAATTACCCATAATCGCTCTCTCGACCTCTTTACTTTTCACCCTTAAACCCTTTAGCTCGCGCGTCAACGAGCCTCCTTCGATTCCTCCGCCCGAAGGAACTCGAGAATCCCGATAGGGTCGTCGTCTCTCGATATCAAGATAAATCTATGCCCAATCTCACGCGTACTCTCGCACGCTCCGTCCTCTCCCACGATGCGAGAGGGCGCGCTCCTCGATTCCCACCTCCGCGCTCGGAAGGGACCACCCGCGTCCCGACCAAAGCTCTCCGCGCGATTCCAATTCGAGCAAGGCCGAGACAACGCGTCGAGTAACCATAACTGCCGCGTACCTTCGAGCTTCCCTCCTGGCGGAACGTCAACAGTACCATCCGGTGCACCGGTGAGGAACCAGTTCGAGATGCATATTACTCCCCGAGCAGCGGCCGGCCGGCTGGCCGAGGGCGGGGAGGCCGAGGCGCGCGGAATAAAGGCTCGGGGATCGAAAAAAAGAGAGGTAGTCCTCCGCGCGGATGAAAGAAAGGGGGCCTGGGCCGGGGCGGGGAGCGGGGAGGGGGCGAAGGGGGCGAAGGGGGGCGGAGGGCGGAAGGGCCCGGCAAAAATACGTTGCACGTACGTCGTCTGGCCGGTCGTGCATGGGCCACGGCGCGAGCTCCTGTCCCCGCTTCGTGTCTCGCATGCGGCGCGAGGAGTCGCCGAAAATAATGAGCGGGGAGGGCGGGCCGGGCCGAAGGAAGCGCCGATCGGCCGCTACGAGCGTCCTCCGGAAGTTACGGCCGACTCGCACCGGCGAGTCGCTAATCGACTGGCAAAAGGGCCTCCGGGGTTCTTGACCCGTAATCTGCCGCCGCAGATTTGGCGCGTCTGCCGCTCGGCCCTCCGCGACCTCCTGTCCGCGACCGCCTGCCCGTCCTTTCGGCCTCCGAGGACTCCCAGCGCGGGCATTTCCTCCGCCTCGTCGTTATCGCGAGCGCTCCACTTGCGGCGAGAGCGGAGGACGCTAATTGCGGAGCGCGCCGCATCGACGACCGACGAATTTCAAAGGACCGCGCGCCGATTAGAATAACGCCCGATTTCCCGCTTCTCCTCGAAATCCGGCCTTAGCGTGAATTTTGCGGTTACATCGAATGCGGGGGTACGCCGTATATCGCGCGATAGTACGGCCGGATATAAATCGATGTTGACGTTTGAGGTAAATTACGGGGATGTATCGCGATCGAATCGTTGGCGCGATCGCCACGTTCCTTTCTCATCCCGGAATTTAAATCTGGCCAAAAGGGAGGCTAAAATATAGTTTTGATGTTTTGCGAGCGATAAAAGCGCGGTGGACGAGCGGCCACTCCGAAAATACGAAAATTCGATTACCCTCGTACGCAAAGCGCTCGGGAAATATCGCGGGCGATGGGCGCGCATGCGCGAGCGTGAACGTGCGAAATTGAAAAGAACCATATCCATAAAGCATAGGGCGACTGTGGCCGCCACTCGTCGCGCTCTGCCGGGGAAGTAGAAATTATCGTTGGCGGGGCCAGAGTGTTTTCTTTCTTTTCTTTTGGCTCGCACTTTCCTCGAGCCCTGCCGCAATAAAAATATTAGCAGGGTTCCGTCTCCTCGAGTGAAGGGCGGCCGATGAATGCGCGAGGGAGAAATAGCGCCTGGAAACACTCGAAAGTCATCGACTTTCGCACCCCGGAAACCCTTTGAGCGAGGAAAGGCTTTCGGGCTTAATACCATTTAACTCGGCGCCCTTTAATCGATCGCACTTTTGGAACTACGCTCGAGCACTTCCAGAGTCTTTCCGGGCGAAAAGGGTGAACTTTGCCACCTGAGCTTACACCAACCATCCTCGCCGGTCTTCGACGAGACACCCGACGTGCTATATTTTCGACACCGTGGCGCGGAGAGCTTCTCTTCGGAGCCTTTCAAAATGCAGAACACCTTGGGGTCGCATCTTTTTTTTCCCTTTTTTTTTGGGGTGGGGGGGACATTGCTCTCCACGAGCGATACGCCCAACGCGATTTCTCGAGATAATGCGCGCCGACGAGGAGATGTAAAATGTACTTAGGAGAGGTTGAAGTACGATTAAACGTGGAAGTGCCAACGCTGATTAATGGACGGCTACTTTTGGTTTAGGTAAGATTATGATTGATGTGAGATCGATAATGCGATACCGGAGAATAATATATCGTTATTAAAATCGTGATTAAATTTTGCACTAAAGTTTCTACGGCACATCATTAAATCCCCGATAACCGTTAATCCTCTGATAATGTTTTTTGGAACACTCCCCGATAAAGGCAGAACTGCCTCGTTATGGGGCCATCTAAGATCTACGGCTAGATCTACGGCTATCTAAGTCCCCGAAGATTCGACCGATCGTTCGACTAAACGGGAACTATTTCAAAATGTTGCGATTCGATAGCGTCGTACGAGCTCAATTTTTATTCGAACCGCTCGAGGACGCCACTGCTCGAAACTCCCCACCCAAGCCGCTTCCACGGGGTGCCTCCTATTAGCGAAGAGGATTCATCGAGCGGCAGAGCTCGTACTCTAAATCGATCGACTACGAGATCAAATTTCTCAATTTTTATCGTAAGGATTTGTCCTATTTTTTACGTATCGTACTTCCTCCCGACGCGTTGCGCATTTTTAATCGATACTTTCAGCCGGATCATCCCGCGGTTCGAAGGAGAATCGGTGTGCCGCGCGAAGCGGGGAAAATGGCTCGGATCGCGGAGGGTTGGCCGAGGCCGGCGCTTTCGAGGGCGCGGTACATCGAGCGTGGCGCAGAATCGCAGCGGAGCGGGGAGAGCGGCGCGTACGGGTTGCGGGTAACCGAAGGGAAAAGGGCGAGGGGCGAAGGGCGGGACGGGAGGTCGGGCCAACCGCCGGCAAATTCGAAAAAACGGCGCAGCACCGTGTAACTTTCCCACTGTTCGTTGCGCGAGGAAAGCGAGGAGACGTATGGGCTTGGGGCCGGAGCGCGAGTGCGGTGCCCTTCGTCGCGACGAATTGAAAGAAAGGAGACCCCAAAAAAAACTGGTTCTTTCTTTCCCCCTCGTGGGTCTGAGCCGGCAGCACCTGGCCCGCCGGTTCCTACGCTTCTTTACGACCCAGCGAGACCTTCGATCGGATCTTGAATTTCTCCACGGCGGCGGCCCCTTTTCTCTCATCGAAATTAATCGGCGATTGGCCTAAACGATAACGTTCCGCCTAGTTGCCGGTACTAATGCGCCCCGAGGCAAATCCACCGAACGATCCCCTTTTCCACGGAGTCGAGGATCCTCCCGAAGCCGAGAGCCGTCGATCCTCGTCCTCGCTCCTGCCTTCGATCGTCCATTGCCAAGAGCTGCTTACCGTCGTGCCAGCTCCGACGAAAGCTGCTTCCTCCTTGGTACGTGCTAGAACGCTAAAGCAGTCGCGTTGGATTCGCGGCCGCGTATACCGATGATACGAGACGATTTGGGGAGCCCTCGGCGATGGAAGCATGGGCCCGGATGCGAGGCGCAATTCTGGTCCTCCGCTCGATATGTGAGCGTAGCTCTCGCGCGGCTGGACGTGACTTGTGGGAGAAATAACGCCTCGGTTTACCCCAAGGACCTAACGGTCTAGGAGCCGCGACGCGGCCGCTCGTCGAAAGAAATCGCGAACCAACGGGATGGTTGCGCCGATGAGACGGTGCGATGGAAGGACGTTATTATATTATAGCGGTAACGAGGGAGCGCTCGTTACTTCCCCGCGAGACGTACCCTCTTTTTGCGGGGAAGAAAGAAGAAGCCGCCTGGCGCGGCCCGCGAGGGAAACGGTATCGTGCGTTTTCCATCGCAAGAAGTATGCTAATGAAGACACGCTGCAAACCGATAATCTTGACGGTTAATCTCGCGTGATTATTTCTAATTATGCAAACTCTTGTACTTAGCGATCATAGGGGGGTAAGTATAACCGAGCACGAGATCGTGATCCCCCCGTAAGTACTCCTAATGAGAGGTTTGTTTTAATGACATTGTCCGCAAATCGCGCGGTCAATACGGGGGGATTAAATCCGCCTCGGTTTCCTAATTCATTAAGACGGCTCGTCGGTTTTTCGGCCGGCAAGAGGGAGGCATGAAAGTTTCATCGGCTGCTCCACTTCGCGCTCACGACGAATGCTTAGGTTGCAAGAAGATTGCTCTATCGCCGGCATAAATATGTACGAACTTCTTATCGTGAATATTATAATTGTTACCTACATTTCGCGGGTAGCCAGGCGCGATATGTGCGGAAAATAATCCTCCTGGGGCCGCATTAAGTTTACACGCCGATGCGGGGCTAACCGCTCGTAAAGCGTCGTACATCGTCTCTCGTATAATTTATATACCCTCGAACCGTTATTTTACCTCTTCGACGACTCGTACCGCGATCCCGCTTTCGCCTCGATCTTCGACGCGAAGCGTCGCGCGAGTCTTCGAAAGAGATCGCGAGAGCCGGCCCTTCCCTTCTCTCGTACGCTCTTACCAGCATCATTGTGTCCTCGGAGTTGAAAAAAGGTCGAATTCTCGACCGATGTACAACGTCGACGGACCTCGAGGATACGTTGGCGGAACTCATAGATCGTCCGCTCGGAGAAAGCTACGATCCGAATCAAAATTGCTCGGGTCAACACATCCGTCGAATTCCGCCTCGTCCACTCCTACTTTCGGGATCGATCTTTCGGGACAGGCGGACACGACGTACGTACTCCCCTCGAAGGTGGCCGAATTACGACGCGTTAAATATAATCGATCGGGCGGGGATTTGGCCGCGGATAAGCGCGTCCGTATTACGTACAAGGTATAGGGTAAGCTCGAGCCCGCGTCGGATAGCGGGGAATAGGAAAGTTATTTCGAGGGCATCGCTGGCAGGAGGCGTAAAGACATCCGGAGTACGTAACTAGCCCCGGAGGATCGAGGCGAGAATCGCGGGGCCGGGATTTATTTCTCGAGTCACGTAAAATCTGGCGATCCCTTTTATCCGGGCCGAGCACCTCCATCGGCGCTCCTCGCTCGCGAACGAGTTTCTCCCGTGGAGACGGACGAAAAGAGATCCTGTCGCGGGGCGAGTCGCGATAAATCAGTAGCCTCGCGTAAGGCACGTTCTGGCCGTGATCGATAGCCGCGATCCCCTGGTACATCATCGAGAGCATACGCCGGTTCTGGTTCGGTGTATTCGGCCCGGTTAAGTGCTTAGGTCATCGTCGTACCGGAGGAGCGATTCTACGCGCCTGGCCGATCTCGCTCCGATGATTTATCGCGATATCTCCTTCCATTAGCCGATCGGCCTGAGCCCGATGCGTAAGAGGCGTGAATTTGGATGCGAACCTTTGCCGGAAGTGCCGTTAATAAATCGTTGTCGGGAGTAAATCACTCAGTTCGGCACGGCCGCCTCGGCTCCTTCTTAGCGCGACGCTGATAAATGAATATATTCGGCCGGCCGATCGCATTGTCATTTATAAACGCTCCTGCCTCCTCGAGGGCCGAGCAGGACGTCGAGGAATCAATCGGCCGGCTGGAATTTAACGGCTCTTATGGATAATTAGTTGGCGCGAATCGATGTCTCAATTTATTTCCGAGCCTGGAATCCGTGCCAGGGCCCCTCCGTGCTTTCTAATTCCGCGAGCAGGGCCCCGACTCCGGGAGTGCTCCGCTCGCGGATATCGAGCGTACGCGCCGCGCGGGCGACCTTTGCGCGGGGCGCCGGACACGCGGATCCTGTATCTCGGCGAGAAAGAGCCCCGCGGAAATATCGAAGCGAAACTTGGATCGCGAAGGACGGAGTAGGCGGTGGTTGCGAGGACGTAGGTACGACGCCAGGATGGACGACGACGGTTTCTCTCTTCGCGAGAGCGGAGACTCTGATTCCGAGGAGCTTTGCGATGCAAATTTCCAAGGCGCCGCTGCGAGGGTAGGGAGGAAAAGCGAGTCTCACGGTGGAGGTGTGATCCGGCAACTCCCACGCTCGTCGGCGAGAATAAAGGTCGGTGCGCGAGCCTGGGACGGATCCCTCGAAGTCGAGAGGGATAGGCCTAAAAGGAGAAATAAAGGAAGGATGGATAACCTTCGGAAGCGAGTAGATCTCTGAAAAGCCCTAAAGAGCGGCGAGGATCGGAGCCTCCCGCGTTTCCTGTTCGAGGTCGGGCCTTCTGCTCGCAGGAGGCCATGAATGCTCGTCCTGTCTACCTGAGTCGGGATTCTTCGAGGACCGCGCCGAGCTCCTCGGCGAAGCCTCGATGCTTGATACTCCCTTCGCCGGCACGGCTCTACTCGAGATCAAATATTATAAATACGAGAAGTCTCGCCGCCTGCCGGGCCCTCGAGCCTTCTTATCGGCCGGTTTGATAAGTGCATCCGGCCTTATCCTCTTGCAAATAAAGGGACTAGGGCAGCGCAGGCTCTCAGACATCGAGGGAAGAGCCGCTCGCGTCTGAGCTCATCGATACGCCTTGCCGCACGATCGAACCTTGGGAGGCATCGAACTACCGCGCGTTCCTCGGACGATGGTCGTAGTCCATCCGCGTCGAGCCCTTCGGGAGTCGTTGAGTTATATTCCAAGCCGAATACCGCACTCTTCCTTGTTCTATCTCGTAAAACTGAAAAACGTGAGAAATAATGCCCTCGTGGAGGGAAATACGGACCCAAGTTGTACTTTGAATTCTACGATATAATATGACGCGGCAAGCGATATTGCTTTCCGGCCGATCTAATGCTCCGCGATCGATTTGTTTGCTCGGCAATTTTTGTCGCTGGCGCAAAGATAAAAGCGGCAGGTGCTCGGTTTATTCCGAGACGTACAAACGCCGAAAGGTGAATGTTCATTCGTGCTCGTTTGTCGGCGGTATGGCTCGGTTTGTTCACCGCGGCCTGGGATCTGCCGGTTAATCACGAATTATCATAAAAGCCAGACGTAGGATGGCGGGTCGCGTATATCGCTCCGATTGGAATGACATTGGTGCAACGCTATGGCCCTGAGATCGCTACTATCCATTTTCCGGCTTTTGACGCTCAAAGATAATCGCCGTAAATTGGTCGATGCAACCTGTCGAGTCTCGTGACGGGAATCTGGTCTCGATGGCGACACGGGAATCGGATTACTAATTGCCTCGTTCGTCTTTCACGCGTCATTCTGGCAGGACGGCGTACAACGATCGAAAACGTCGACCACGACATTTATCCAAAGACGACGGTATTCGAATATCCTAACGACAAACTAAATCACGATCGACGAACGATCGGAGAGATTTGGAAAACAATTCCGAATTACTTTTATCGCCGATATTACGAGCGTACTCCGTACGAGTAACATCTCCACTCGATCGATGCGTACGCGCTTTGAGCGCGAAGGTAGATCCATGCAAGAAAATGGTAAGAGCACTTTAAAGATACGTCCCGGATTCCCAGGAGCGTCTATTTCTTCGAGTGGGTCCAATCAAGGAGAAGCGTCGTCGCCGATGATTTTCTCGGTGAAATCGCCCCTTCACGAGGCTAGTCGACGCGAAGGAATCGCGATGCGCCAGCCATAGCCCCGAACAGGTAGAATCCTTTCCTCCACCTCTCTCCGGCTGGCGGTTCTCTATTTTTCGCAGACAGGCCGGCCCGCAGGAGCAATTTTCGGCAGGCTCCGTCTTCCTCCAACGAGGTGCATCGGCCGCGTCTCACTCGTTACGGGCCACCTTCGTGCTCGTAGGCGCCTCCCTTTGTTCCCAGGTCCAAAGGAGCGATCCTTGAAAATGTCGTAACCTCGTAACGTCCTTTAATACCTCCTTTCGCGCCTCGTACCGACGGGTTCGTGGCACCGACCGGGCAAACGCGCCTCTTCTTTATTAACGGCAGATCCTCCGGATACCGGCAAGAAACGAGTTTCGCCGAATTTATTGACGGCGGGACTCGCTCGGACGGCCGAGATAAACATATTAGTCTCTTTCTTTCCGCGGACGGCGATCGGGCGACGTGCTCCGTTCGATCGTTCGGTGGAAATCCAGGCGGAGGCACGCGGACGACGGAGATCGTATTCGAAGCGTCGTCGAATTGGCGAGAAGAGAGGGTTGGTAGTGGCCAAGGACCCCCGTCGAACGTCCGATCGAGAAATAATCCCGGTTAAGCGGGCGACGATTCCGAAATCGTGCGGGGCGCTCTGCTCGGTGGAATCGCGGAATAATCTCGATTCTCGTTGGCAGGAACTGCGAGGCAGAAAATTCAATGATCCGATCCCACCTGTCTGGCGTCAGGCCTTGAGAATATTAACCCGTGCGGAGGACGTACCTCCGCGGCTCTTACGGATCGCTTGATGCCGACGCGATTTTTCCGCACGTGCAAATAGCCCCGGCCAATTGCGCCTCGTTACGCGTCAATCCTCTCGACAGACGCGCCAAAAAGATCCCGCTTCTTTCCGAGGTCGTGCGCGATACGCTCCTCGGGTTCACCGAGAGCTTGCCCCCTTGATTTTCTCGATCGGCCATTAAGGGTGACGGCCGAGTGTAGCCGAGGATTACTCCCTCTTCCCCGAGGCTTTATCATCGGCGATCTTCGAGGAACAATGAGACGCCCGTGAAATATCTCTCGCGAGGTCTCGTTAAGATAACGACAGAGATACGATGATTATCCATTTTGTCCAGCGAGAAATTACCGGGTGGCAAATTATTTATTAAGCCACGCGGCGCCGATCCATTAGAAAGTCTTCGACGGGGATGGCGAAAAATAATCGAGCGTATTTGTATCGAGTTCCTGGTACTATGGACAAGCGGTTCGACGTTTTATAAGGTATCGAACGTATTCACCTTTGAACCGCTCGATCGACGGTACGGAACGATTACGATGACGGTATTATAATTTTATGGATCGCGTTACGTCCCAAGGAGCGCGCTCGTATTTCTAAACAAGCGTATTTCTCTCTCGACGTCCACGATTTTATTTTGATTCGCGTATATACACGCGGATACATAGATATATACACAGGTGTTATCTAGCGCGTGTACGCGGATCGCTTTTCTCTTTGGCAAGCCTGTCCAGATACGCTCGGCGATTTTTCGAGGTTGATACCGGGTTAATAACTCTGCCAATCGAGCTCGGAGCTTAATTAAGAGTGCACACGGTGTAACTATTATAATCGGGCAATGGCCATGGAAGGAGCCATATTTGAATCGAACAGAAACGGATCTTTATTCGCGAGGTCGTCTTGCCCTTTCCACCGGCGCCTCCTGGTTCCTCTCTATCTTCGAGCTCCTACGCCACTCTCCACCTCCTTCATTATGCCGCGTTTTCTTCGGGAATGGCGCGACAGGTGCTAGCCACGTGCACGGTACGTGATCATCACCCTTTAACCTTAATAAGATAGCGTTTACAGTGCGGGTTACATGCTCGTTTTGAGTCGGTAGACGCGGCCAAAGGGCCGGGAGTGCATGCGCTGTACTCCGCGCGGAGCCGCAACGCGGCCTCTCGATCTTGAGGCTAGTTTTCTAACCGTTACGGTGAGTGGCCCTAATTCGAGGGTGGTTTACGTACACAGCTGCCGATTTGCGGATGGCTATTCTGTTTGTGCGAGCATAAAGGGTGTTTATTCTAGGTTCTCGCGCGTCGTAATTCTAGCGTCGAAGGTGCGAGATTTACCTTCAAACCTGTTTCCATACTTTGGTGCAGAGCCTATCTTTGTCGTACTTTGCAAAATAGGGAGACCCTTTGTTTCTTTATTGCGTATTTGTCCAGGTAAGATGGTTTGGTCCGGGACAACCGTTTAAGGTGAGTTTGGTGGATAAATTTCAAGCGTGGGACGTGCGAACGAGCATCGTTTACGGAGGCTGCACGACGAATGTCTTGGTATTAGGTATATGCTTCTCGATATCGATGATACGGTAAGAACGATGAAGTATATGACATTTTAATCCGAGTTTTTGTTACATATTTGATAATGTTTTTATCGCAAAAGTGACGTCGTACCGTTGTATCGGTTATCTTTAATTTTTTACCCGAGCGAAGCAAAAAGTGTCGGTTCGATCATCGACGTAATCATATATTTGTGAGCGGAATTCTGAATTCAGAGTTTATGTATCGCGTCGAAAGTATTTTTGAAAAATGTCGTATTGCTCGCAGACTTTTTTTTACGGAGGAGAGAGTTGGAATAAATCTAGGCAGGACCGTCTTTAGATTTTTAAGGAGTAAAGGTTTATTTCCGCGCAGCGGCCTACTGTCGTTCTAAATTAGAACTTCCTGGAACCTTTTAACCAATTCCAAGAAAACGTGACGCGAGGAAGAACTAGTTTATTAAAAGGGTGAAGTTCAGTAATGGGAGTGCGCCTCGAAGGCCGTAGTCATTCTTCCCGTTGTCAATAATTAAAGTCAGTCGGACTGCCGAGTGGCTGGCCGTTCAGAATTATCGAAAAAGGATCGATCTCAGAATTGCTTCATTGGTAGGTAGCAGGAATATTAAAGACGATTCGACTAGAAAAAAAAAAAAATAATGCCGATAAAAGAGAATAGTGGGGAAAAAACGCATGTCGAATTAGTTTCTCTTTACGCGGAGTATTTTTTTAATCGACAAATCCTCGCACAACGCTCGCATTTTCGTGCCTTTCTTAGACCCATTGAACTCGTATTCCCACGAAAGTGTCTTTCGCTTAAGTGCCGCGGGTGTCACAGTGGCTGAGAGTTAAAATTAATCGCAGGAAACTGACATCACCCATGGTCCCAACTTTTTAATGAAAACGATAAATTTTAGTTTCGGAAAATTAGAGCTCATTAAGGAGAATAGGAGAGCGCACGGAAGAAACGGAGGGAAGAGCTTGTCCGAGACACAAGAGACCTAGCATTATGGCCGTACATGCGCCGGTTGATAGTGATCGTCCACGCATATACATTACATCCCGGAATGCTAATTAATAATCGGCCGTACAACCAATGTCCATGCCGGCACATATGTCCAAACACGAGACTCCACGGGCCGAATAGTCATAATTAGCGAAATATACGAGTCACGACTAATAAAGAGGGCCCGATTAATTGAACCCATTCGTTCGGGTCCCGAATTCCCGCTTATTGGGCTGCGTCCCTCTCGCTCTTATCGAAACGACATCGAAATCGCCTTCTGCTTTCCTTCACTACAGCCTCTGCGCGCTTCGTCGATTAAAAAATGGGGCAGACTTCGAGGCTACGCGTTGAATGAAAGCATCGCCTCCTTCTTCGGCGTTTTAATTCCGCCAATGTAAACCGTTAACAGGTGCAGAAAAGGCGTACGAGTGCACACTTGCGTGATTTTCGCATCGTGGCACAAATTAGCATGGTTACATGCTCGTAAAGGACACGCTTGTTAGGCCCCTTTTTGCGATGTCAATCGCTGGTATTCCATAAAGACGTAATCTTGGAAAGATAGGGAAACGGTGACGGATCGCGTAACAGCGTTATCGAACTCGACGTGAATCGCGGTAATTTCTAATCGAACGCGCGGCTGTACGAGAAAAGGTCGAATCTCGTTGCGCTGAATGAATGGCACGGCCGTGGCTAATCGGCGCCGACTCTCGCGAAAATATGGCATAATTGCTCGTTCAAATAGCGAAGGTGTAGATTTAAAGAGAAAGCGAAAGATCGACGATCGATACGGCGATACGACGTGTCGCGCCAGGGATTCAGACGTCGGACACATCGCCGCTTCGGTGCGGTAAGAGCGGCAAATATTATTACGGCAAATATTGGCCTTTAAAATAATAGCGATCCATCCTGAAATAAATCCGACTCGATGAAGTTATTTCACGCGCGACACGAGCTCCGCGCGGTTCGTTGGCTGCACTATCTAAATGCGCCAACTACCAGCTTTTGCAGAAATTAACCCAGATTCTGGCCGTCCTCCTTTCCTCGGAGGCTCGACGAGCGATTACAAAACTAACCCGTCGAATTACACGAGCCATAAATTCGGCCTCCCGGTCGGCGCGCTAAAGAAGCAAACCGGAGGGGCGTCCTTTGTTTTTTTCGCGCATCCTGCCTTTCGGGGCTCGCACTGCGGCAGGACTGCGTATATTTGTCGGGCGATCAGGAAGGCGGCGAAAGAGGTTTCTTGACCCTGGTCTCGGCGTCGAGGAAGGGATCGAGGCGCGCGAAGGGCATTTTCCCGCTCTCCGCGGCGCGCTCGAAACCGCTCGATGGGATCACCATGGAGACAGACGTCCCCATACCTTTATTCCCCGAGATGTTTCCCCATGAAACTGCGCCGCTCCTTCGGCCCTGGTCCGCGAGCCTCCCGTCGAACTCTCGGCCTTTGCACCCGGACCGAAGGTCGCCGGATTGAGCTAGGTCGCATTTAACCGCGGTTTTGCCCTCCAGTCTGCGCCGCTGCCCGGATTTTCGCCGGAGCCCTCGCGCGCCGAGGATCGGCCCGAGGACGTGCCGGAGGAGGAAAAGATTCATGGGACGCGGTAAAAAAGTTTTCCCCGCCGAAAGAGCCAGTGCCAAGGCTTTTTTACGAGGTTTCGATGCAAACGGACTTTATGGCACGGAATGGACGCGAGGATTTGTGGAAAACGAAGCCGGTGCCCCGACTGCTACGATCTCCTCTTTAATTTCGCTCTACAAAGGGCAAGAGTGATATACGGGCTCTTTCTTGGGAACCCTCTTATTAAGCTTCTCTTCGAGTTCTTTATACCGAAACACACAATAGGAGGAGAATTTTCCGTCGTGCACTTTGTGGTATTAAGCTTGTGTATGCGTATACCTAGATGGTACGGTGGAGCCGAGATTTTCGGAAATAATGAGAGACTTTATTACGCGCAGAGTACCGTCGAGAGATCGATCGTTGCTACTGCCGAGTATAAATATTTATATTAGGCTTCATTGGCTTTGCATTGTAAGGGCTGTGCTCTCGAATGATCGTCCCTTTTCCAGACGTCCGTTTCCAGATTCCGCTATTTTTCCAGATCGCGAAGAAAACGACGCGAGACGGGACTGAAGTAAGTATTGGCGAGCCACTCCGTTATAGATTCAAATCTGCGCTGGACGCGGCAGGTATTCGACACGGCCACCGCGAGGGTCGGTACGTTTTTTTAAACATCGTGGACTGGATTCCCGAACGGTTTTAGAAACTCGAGAGATTTTACCAAATCGCTCGCACACGCTCCCTCGAGCTTCTGGACAAAGAAATCTTTTTTTAGCGATCGGAGTATCGGTTGACCCGCTTATCAAAACCCAATAAGAAGGAGACGGTAGCCGAATCTAACGAGTCGCAAGAATCTCCACGATGACCTACGTTCTTCGAAAGAACGAATAATATAGATCGAAGATAACTCTCGTATTAATTCTCATCAAACAAAGCAAAATTGCACGTCATTGGCAAAAATAAATATTCGTAACCGAAAACGAATACCCGCCAACGCGCGTCGCGAGTCGATCGCCGAGGTTTTCGAAGGTGCGCGCAATTTGGCGTGATCCGCGGATCGTTCGTATTCGCGTAATACCAAACGCTGGAACGTTTCGCATGCGCCGCTCGTTATGTAATTCGACGCGAGCATCGGGCGGCTCCATTGTCCCGTCCCGATTGACGGCCGCGAGAGCCGACCGACTGGTCTACTATTTATCGTACCTGCGCGCGGTAATCTTTCCGGTAATTTTCTCGGTCTCGAAATAGCCACATCGATCGCGAGCAAAGGCCTCGAGTTGAGTCAGGTCGCGGTCACGAGGGTGCTGCACCACGTTGCGCCACGTTGCGCCACGTTGCGCCACGTTGCACCAGTTGCGGAGATTCAAGGGGAAATGCCGGCCGGTGGTTTGCAGATTACTGCACTTTTCGGTGCCAATGCTCGACATCGAGGAGACGAGCCTGCCACGCTCCCAATCTCACCTCGGCGCTCTCCTTCTTATCGATTCGGATTTACCTCTGGCCAGATTGGCCCTGTTGGGTAAATATTCCCGCATTTTTACGGCACCCTTACGTGCACCGAATATCCTACGCGTACGCCATGCCGATTCTGCGCTTCTCCGATATCTCTTATCCCACGTTACGTATTCCATCGCGCGATGGATCGATTGAAAATTCTCGTACGAAGGCGATTTAAAGTTTCGCGGGTTGGAAAAATTGCGACTACTTTTATCGATATCTAGAGGGGGGAAGAATCGCATCGCTCGATGAGAATCGCGGTGCGGAACGCGCTGAAGTAGCGTTTCTCGATGTTCGAGATGCGGGCGCTGTTACGCTTCGACCTCGCGGATCCCATCCGAACGACTATCTTCGCCGGCGCTGCGGCAGATGCATACGGCGGCCGTCATTAGCGTAATGACCCAAAAAAATCGCACGCTTTTCGCATAGCCATTCGCCAAAATTTCCGCCCCGTATAGAGACGTCCCGTGCCGAAAGCTGGTGTCGTTAATCAAGCGGGCCGCGTTATTGCTTTCGTTCACCTTACGTCACGCGTCATCCCCAGAAGGAAAGGCGAGGGTCGGTGCATCGTGTTCCGCCCAAGAAATTTCCGTGACTAATGGAGGAATACGCGGGTTTTCTCGGCGTGTCCAACAACGGGGACGCGTTGCGGCATCTGGTCCTCGGTCGCGACGAAACTTCGACGAACTTCTCCGATTCCTTCTTTTTCGCCCCTTCCACGTCGATAGGACGGCGTGAATCTGGCCGGCGGGGAGACGGCTGGGAAAGGGATCGAGTTTGTTTTTCTTTAACGAGGAACGTCGTTTCTGCGGTCGTTTAACTCGTTGCGACTCGAAATGAGTTTAATACCGACGCGTGGGGTAATTACGGCGCTGCGTAATGTCGCGCCCTACAGAAAAAGGCTTCATTCATCATCCCGGCGTCGAGTGGGGCTGCACCGACTTCGGCTCGCTACTTTGAGATTTTTTTGTCCGGTGCACGAATCAAAGTTGCTCACCGTTAATGCCCCCAGGAAAAATACGAATATTCTTCGTCCTCGTGCGCGCAAGTATACTTGGGGATTTAAACCCTAATTCCTACGACGTACGTAAGACCTCCGTTGTATGGCAATGGACGAGGAAAGTTCGTATCGAGGCTGCTGGGTAAACCAAGCGAATATGCAATTGTACGTTCCGCCGACGATCGCCAACCGCCCATCTTTTTTGTCTTCAGGAAAGTTCGTGGGCCTGTGAAAATTTGAAACCCGATCACAATGCGAAATGAATATGAAACGGAACACTTTCTCCGCGCCGAGCCGCTCGAGGTTCCTAAGAAACGCCCAGCGCGTTTTGTTATGCTAACGATTAACACCCAAGACCATCCTCTCCTCGTCTTTACCCTCTTTCCGTATCGGTACGAGGACCACGCCGGTACAATGCGCAATCGATGGCACCTGTACAAATTTCGTACGATCCACGAAGAGCAGAAGCTCTTCTTTTTCTTTCGTTGGCCGACAATGGACACCCGAGTGCGTCGCTTTTGTGTAGATTTCAGGGGGAAAAGCGTCTCGTGAATAATGCAGCAACGATGCTGCCTCGAAGCGGTGAAAATGGATGGTCGCTTTTCCATTTGTCGAGCCACGGACGGATCCGTGGCGCTATCGTTATTGGCATCCTTCGTACCTCGAATATATAACGACTAGGAAGTCCGGCTATTATGTTAATTTCCAAATGCCGTGTCCGGCAGCGTAAATAAAAATTTGTCGCGCCTCCGGGAAGGCGAGCCGAAGGCAGCGCCGCGGCGTTTGCGTACATCGCAATGAGATAGTCCTTATCTCGGTTTGCAGTTACGGGGCATCGACACGTTTTTCCCCAATCCAAACATACGATAGGTGGAGGTATCGGTTTTCCGAGAAACGTCTCTTTCGCGGAAAAATTGCCGCCGTTCGGGGCTACGATCGCAAACTAACAATCGCGGAGGGGTGTCCGTTCGCATATCAAAAAGTAAAGTTCGTCGAGGAACGTTGCCATACTCGATAGCTTCCCCCCTTCCCGTCCGATCCAACGTGAGAATAAATAATGAGTTCGAGTTATGGAAACACACCGAGGGTTTAGAAATATTTCAGGCGTGTTTACCGCGATCAAACGAAACGTTGATATTGCGCAAGACCGACATTATGCGGTTGCATATCGCGCCGTTTGAGGGTCGATCGCATCCGTCCTCATCTTCGCGATGCATCGAAGGAGCTACCGTGATCGGAATAAAAACGCCCAACGTTCTCGGCTTTGAAGCAAAGAAAACGCATGCGGATCGTGCGGATAATCGAAACGGAAAGGGAGGTGGAGAGCAGAATCGATCGATCGCCTCGGAAACCCGTCGCTACTTATCATGCTGGGCCGCGTTTCCGGTGGAAATACGCGTCGGATATTACGCCTTCCGTGCGTTATGCTCAAGTCGGCAGTATATGCGGATAATTGGAGAGAATTCCAATCGGGACACGGCAATGCGCGCTGAAACTGTGGCGTGCAAGATCGCGATTCGCGATGGAGAGTTGCGTGCTCGTGACAAAAGTGCGGATATTATAATCGATGCAGAGGCGCTACGGTTTATCGTACGTCGGTTGCCTCGCTCGACATCATCGACACGTCCGCGCGGATTTTGCGCGGACACGTTAACCGATAATCTGGAACGATGTATAAATCAAATCGCAGATTCGTCCGTGAATGGTCCTTTGGCTTTCAAGCGCTTCAAAGATCCGTTAGCTCGGATCGTTTCGAAAGATCGATTTACGTTCAAACGAGTTACGATAGGATCGCTCGAGTGACCGATCGTTTCGCCAAGCAGCATCCCCAATTAACCTTGTGAAGTTTTTCGTAAGAGGGAGATTCGAGGGGGGCGTGGCGGATATTTGTCGACGGCGAGATGGGCAAGAGAAATGATCGAGGTCCTCGTAGATCACCCAGGGAGAAGTCTCCGTAACCGAGCACGATATTCCGTTCTTAAAGCCCCGGCGGATCTTTTTTCTCCCCGCCGTCTGGCCACCTCGCCGAGTGCACGGAGTCACGAATGTGCGTGCATTCGTATTCCAGCTGTTTGCCCTTTGAATTTACGGCCGGCGTCCTTCTCTCGTTTCCTGGAATCGCCAGGGTTTGTAACCAAATTGGGTGTTCGCGGGTGACCAAAATATTTTTCTTCCGATCGCAGCCAACCGCGAGGAACAGGGCGGATGACCGATGGCGCGAGAATACTGTAATAATAATGAGAATGAAATTGCTCCGCGCACGCCAAGCCAGAAGCGGCGATAACGAATCGCATCGCGGAAGCTAAACGTATTATCCGGATTCCCGGAAAGAAAACGGAGGACGGCCTAGGCTCTAGAATTTCGAGGCGTGCAACTTGACCCAAACTAGTGACTCCTAATAGGGGAAGAGAGTGGTAAAACAAACGCGCGTCAAATATACCATATAGATACTCGTATATCTTGGAGGCTTTTTCCGGTCAACGCTCCGGTCGTGTCGGTTTTCAATCGGTATCACCAAGCGTACCGAACTTTGTCGATTCGTCGATATATACGAACCTTTGGTATAAAGATTAAAAACTGTCTTGTAAATCGTAAAAATTCGTCATAGCGATGATATCAAGATGTACGAGTAAACCGGTACGTGCTCGCAGCGTGATATCAACGGGCTGTGCAATCCTTAAAAAGAATACGGTATCGCGATGCGCGGTGCCAATTGGTTTGCGGGTTCCTCGGAGCGTCAAAGAGCATACGTACGTCTTGGTCCACGAGGCGAAAATCAAAGCGCGTCTTTCGCTCGCGTGGAATTAGGTATGCAGGTAGGCGGCTTTCTTCCTGGCAGCGTGCTTTGGGCGTAGATGCCACCTGTGTCGCTCGAAAGCTCGGCTCCGTCGGTTCCCCGAAGAGCATCACCTGCCATCGACCGTTAATTGCAGATCGCACCAGGTCGTTCCGCGAAGCCAGACAATTTCGGGGCACGCATCGGCCCTACGAGGTCCTTCCGCAGGAACGAAAAAAATGGTCCAACCCGGTCATTAGCGGCGCGGCCAAACAGTTTTCTTTTGGGTTCCGCGCAAGATCATTAGGAGGATTTAGGCCAGGAAGCAGGAACGGATTACATTCGTGGCACAAAGGACCGAGATTCAAGAACGTTACTCGCCGCTGCGCTCCTTCAATTTTCTTTGTGGGGCCACCGCGATGCAGACGGCGCTCAAAGAAGATTAACGATACGCCAATTAGACTTTTGTGAAGTTCCCAGACCGGCCCTGGGAAAGCTCGCAATGACAACTAGTCCGTGCGGACTTTTGTCATCGTACGTGACCTCGTTTACCTCCTATTAGCCGTGGCGATATTTCGCCGCTCGTGTGCATCGCAAAGTCTAAGTCCAAGTGCAGCTCGACAATGCTCTTTCCAGGCACTTTAAGGGCACTCTATTATCGTTCACGAGGGATCAGCGTCTCGAAGAAGGTAACGTCGTCGACATCTGCGAGTGCCTTCCGCGACCTCGTGGCACGCGCGGCGGTGCCGCATTTAAAATAACGGAATATTAAGGAAACGCGGCTGGCGCGCAGCGGGTAGAAAAAAAGGCGCGGGTAAGTTGGCGGCCGCACGAGCGTCGTAATGGAGGGGGTTGACGCTCACCTTTTTCTCCCTCGACCACGCGAATCCGGCCTTAAGGCCGCAGGTAAGGTGGCGGGCCATCTGCCCTCGGATTGCGCCGCGAGAGGGGGCAGGGGGAGGGAGAATAAAAATCAGGCCCGAAAACATTACCCAGCTGGCACGCGTCTACCTCGCAGCCATTATCGTTAAACAGGATCACATCGCGAGAACTCCACGGTGTTTCTTCTTCTTCCTCTCCTTCCCCCCTGGGGCCCCCGCCCTTCCTTTCTCCTCCCCGGCCCTCCGCCTTCCCCTGCGCTCCCCCTGGCGCTCCTCGCCCCGCCCGAAGCTCGTGCTCGTTTTGTTGTCCAGAAGCACCTGCCGCCACCATCCCGGTGTTTTCATCCCATCGAGGCCTCGGAAAAGATAAATATTCTTCCTCGCATCGGCCACCGCTCGCGGGGCTTTTCGAGATTTTTTTTTAACGCCACCAGCAGGGTCGTTGATCTCGGCCCGTAAAGAACGTCCGAGAAGAGCGTGGAAATGAGACGCTTTCTTCCCTCCATTATCTCGCTTTATCCTCCCGACTCGTTTCGGTTTACTTGGCCTTATCGCTGCACGCTCGGACGTGGCACGCGGCTGGGCCTTATATTTGAATTTCCAATGCCAAGGATTATCGGACAGTCGTCGAAGGTGTACGATCACGTATCGAAAAGGAACTCTCGACGCATCGGTGCTCCTCGTAATTGTTCGTACGCGTACAATACGCTCGTATTAATTTACGCGCGGAATGAAATATTCGGAATATTTCTCCCTTGTCAAAATCCGGCTATTGTCATCCTTGCGATATTCACCGGCGCGGCTTTTATTCTTCCGCATTGTTGATGGCATGGCGCCAATATCCGGGCGCAATGGATTATCAGACGCCGTACATTTCATCCCTTGTATGCGAAACATGCCTGTTTCGGAGGATGAGGTCCGAACGGTGGGTGAGCTCAGATGCGAATGCAAATCGATCCAATATCGTCTACAGGAGCAGACGACGATTCCGGAGTCTCGAGCCTCGTACAAATGGCACTTGGAGACGCTAGAATATAACGGGTGTGCGTCCCAGGAATCGACGCGACTAACGCGAGAGTCGCGATCCACGCGGATGCGAAGGGTCGAAGGCCGAAGGCGAGAGAGCGGCGAAAGTGGCGAGTGTCGCCGATGGAAAACAATGCCGAAGATCGCGGAAACCTGTTACGTTTCTCGAGTGCCTCGATATTCGGATGGCCCGCAGAACGGAGCGCTGGATATATATCGCTGTACGATCGCCCTTTGCTCGTACGTCGAAAGGAGTCTCGTCTAATCGAATATTCAGAAGGACATTCGTTATGCGGAGTCGAATATAAGATATAGAAGGTCGGTGGCGCGATATCAAATAGCGCTTCTCGCCGACGGACGGGAAAGTAATCGACCAGCGGGACACCCCTTATAATAGATTTTGGTAAGGACGGAGATGCATTATGTGCGTCACGTAGCTGTATAATGAACGACGGGGGAGGAGGTTGGTTCTCGAATACGAAAAAGTTTGTTCGTAGGACCGTTGTCACCCCATCTTCGCTGGCCAGGGTGACTCACCATTAAGAATTTCCCGGTCGTCGTTTTACCGCGATGGATCTTCGTTAAGAAAAAATAGACTATGGCAGCGGGGCGTTCCCGAATTCCGTCCTCGTCGAATTTTAAATACCGCGGAATCGCGGAAAGTGTCCCGGTTCGATTCATCGACGGTACACGCGTCGAATTAAAATGCGCGTGCATCGCGAGCAATTGGCCGAGGTATCGACCGAGATGCGGTATCGCTCGATCGTGCGACACTGCGCGTTATCGCGGCACACACGTGATAACGATGATTCAACAGCCGGAAACGGGACACCTTGTACATATTTCCTAATCGGGCGGCCGCCCTTCGTCCTCCCGCGACGATCCACCGGCGGTAACCACCAGATACTCCGGTCTAATTAACGACAGTACCAACGATATTCCTCGTCGTCGAAAGTGACATCCGGCCGGGTATCCCTTTTATTTGGTAAATATTCCCCCCGACTTCCTACGAACCACCGTAATTCGTCCTCGCATGCGTGTATCGGGCGCAGCCTGCGGGTAAAGCAGCGAAATCCTGTAGGCACCTACGGGCTCACCAACACGCGGCCGGAAGGATTGATCGCAGGAGAGGCAGGTGCTGAGAGAGCGACAGCTGCGAATTCGCGATCTTCCTTTGCCGAAGGAACCGAGACTTCAACCCGTTCCCTTCGCTCCTAATGGGCCGAGCCTCGTAGACTCCTGCCGCTAGCCTCCGATGAATATGAAAAAAAAAAAAAAAAAAAAAAAGAAAAGGGAACGCGAGGCATTTTCATGGGGCGGATAAATATTCATCGTGACGCTGCGAAGGGGTTGCTCGATAGGAGGCGCTCGAGGAGCGGCACGGGCCAGGGGGAGGGGTGTGAGTAGGATAGGGGTAAGAGGCAGCATCGTTGCTTACCTCGTAACTGAGGTTCTTTTTTTTTTTTCCAGGCGAAAGGACGGTAAGTGCGCGGCCAGAGAGGCTCGCGGATGAACTATTTTTTATCGCGGAGATTATGCCGATAGATCCACGCCGCCGTGGACCGTCGTGGAGTAATGGAAGGTCCGTAATGAGACGGGAGCCGTCGTCACGGGCGCAAGAGCGCTGCTCGTCCCGTCGGGAGTTCGCGATGATCGAACAGGATGGCTCGGCGCTGCGCGGGCCGTGCGAGGTGTGAACTTTCGTCGAAGCGGTCGAACGTGATCGGCTGGAAACGAGAGTGGCGAATGAACGTCGATCGCTCGCTCCTCGACGACCAAACGAATTAGGTGCGAGCGCTTCGATGCTCGCTTCGAGGATTTTTAGGAGCGGCAAACTTTGAGATCTTTCTTTCTACGGGAACATCCGCACGCGTTTAACGTCGGTGTAGTTTTTAAAATGTTGATATCACCACCGAATCTCGGATATCACGATTAGAACCAAAGAGGGATCGGTTGAAAAAAAGTATGGCGCTCTCGTTCGCACGGAATCGCGACGTTTATCGTTAAAGTACGATTGCAAAAATGCCACGAAGGGCCGATAATCTCGTTTAAACGGACACCTTACCAAACAGGATACCGTTACCGATACCCTTCTTATGCAAACAAAGCTGTAGCACCTGGCAACGGTGCATCCTCTCGAACGGATGTTTTATACCGCATTGCAGTGGCTGGCCTCCACTAGCCGAGTAGCAAAGCTGAATAGCCCGGTAAAGACTGTAATTTTGCCCACTTCGTTTAAACATTTCTCCCGTCCGGCGCTTCAATGCGACCCAACCCTCGTCCCATCGACGGGCGTTTTATCTCCTGCCGCATGAATACCGAAATAATTACGTCCCTATACACGAAATTCCCTTCTCGTTACTCGTCGTTACAACTTTAAAACAACTTGACCGTTTATATTTAACGGTCGCGATACGGACGGTAGCGTAAACATTCTCGAAACATCGTCTCTAATTACGAGCGATAAGCGAGGGACGCCTTCGTTCTCATCCGCGCGGCGCGCGTACCTACGGACGCAATTCTTTTCTCGAGATTCGTCAACGTTCTGCGCGTTGCGAATGTCAAGTTCCACGCGCGTGCACCCTAAGTCGGCCGACCAACGAACGCGAGGAAGGTTTCGTCTTGGTCGATGAGTCCTAAGCTGTACGACTTCGGCATCGAGGCCGCGGTACGAGGTAACAAAAGTCCGCTAACAAGGAGGAGAGGGCAAAACAATGGTCCGCTTTGAGCCGCGGCGGCGAGCGGCGAGATTGATCGTTAATCCCTCAGAATTGGCGCATACATTAACCCGCTCGTTGCACCGGCCTCGTCGGCACCTGGCAGAGGCGCATGTTTCTCGCGAAGGATGTCTCTCCCTCTTTGACGGCCGACTTCCACGGACCGAGTTGCAAAAGCGAAGTTGCAGCGCGACTACATTATAGCGGACGGGCCGATAGTGCGTGCCCGGCGTGTTACGCCCGTGCCGAGCGCTTCCTCCTGCCCGGCTGTTCCTCTTTCGTTTCAATTGCCGCCGCACCCTACGCACCGCGTGACGATAAACGCTCACCCTGTCGAATCCTCGCTCTCGTACGACAGTTGGCTTACGCTAGGACTGCCCGACACACGGCTCGCGGTTATATACGACGCATTGCGTTCTTACCAAGTATCGGCTAGTTCCAGTTTCGTTTTATGTTCCTTACCATGTAGATATATTTTGTTCGAAAGGCGGTTGGATTCTTATCTTCCCGTCTGGAGTATCGTTTCTTTTTCCTCTTTTCGCATTTGCGAGATTTTTAGGTCATCGATGCGGCCCATGGTGCAATGCGAATAGGCTAGACCCGGCTTACGCGCGAAACTTACTCGAAGGAAAGGCACAAAGGCGAAGGTCGGCGACGATGGTCGCGGGAAGACGAGCAGCACGTCGGTCACAACCGAGTTTTTCGAAAACCGGGATCCTTATCTCGCCGACAGATCCCACGAGCTTTCCGGATCGTTGCTAATCGCGTAACCGTGTTTTGGTCGTAATCCACGGTTCTTCGTGGGACGACCATCGAGGCACCGTCGTGTCCGGACGACGGATCGGATGCGTCCACCGAATCCGGTTTAATCTTCGAGAATCGACGTCAAAAAACCGGGATATATGATTTTACACCAAGCATAGATCCTTAAAACATAGGAATCAAATGCCCCTCGACTTCCATCCATCCTTTAATTTTGTAACTCCACGAGTTTTCATTCACGGTTATCCTCCGAATTTCACGGCGGGGAGAATTATATTACGGGCTATCCACCGGTCCGTGAATCGTCATAAGGTTGACGCAGCGATTAATCACGTCCGGGTGGTGCGGTTATTGGCGAAGGGCGCGTGAAAAGCGCGGCACGCCGAAGGTGAGGAGGAGAAAGAGCGGCGGCGAAGCCGGGCGATCGTCGAGGGGGAGGAGAGCGCGAGCGATCTCCTTTCTCCGTCGTCCACCTGGATTAGCCCGATCCCCAAGGGCCTTTTTGCGCGGCGGACCAACGAGGGGTACCGCTCGTCCCTTTGACTCGGCTCTCCTCCACCTGCGAGCCCTCCTGGGTTTCCACCTGGATCGCGGCCAGCCCCGAGCTCCTCGCGCTTCTGCCGCTTTCCTCGCGCCACGTGGAAAACCGGCCGACTCGGAGATTCGAGGTCGGCCACGAATTTCCAGGTGCGCGCGCCCGGCGCAGGTGCACGCGCCGGACGATTTTCGGCGCTGCCATCAACGACTTCCCCGGGGACGGAGCGAGGAGTAATGAGAAGCTATTAGAAAGTTTCTCTTCTTTATGGCCGCCCATCTCCGGCCAGGAGCCTCGGGGCAGCTTTACTTGGACGCGCCCGGCTGGAGCTTCGTCTCCTCGCGTTTGGGGATTCCATCCGGTCTTGGAGGGAGGAGAAGTTTCGTAGGAAGAGGGCTGAATTGGAATTTTTACTCGTGTCTTTGAATTCGGGAATTAGAGATTTTTAACCAGAAATTTACCGCCAAAGAGCTTTTGCGCCGGATATTTTGATATTGTTTTGGTCTTTGCGCGAAAATTGGACGTCCATTCGGGCCAGGTTCTGCTTGTTTTTTTTTTTTTTTTTTGCAATACCGTCCCTTTAAAATCCAACGGGGTTGTCAAGATTACTTTTCCCTTTGGCCGATCCGAGGTTTAATAAATTAGTTCCGCTTTCCTTTATGAAGGACCGCCGAGTCATTCCGGCGCGGCGAAGGGCCTGCATCCTCGTTGAAATCGCGTACAGTCTACTTCGGAATGGCCGCAACAATGTGGTGGAAGATGATGGAGCGAAAAAAAGTATCGACCCGCGAACTCTTTGGCCGCCCTCAATTTTGCGATGTTATCCATCCCGAAGGTTTAAGCTGCGAAGTGCAATTTAATGGCGGCCATGAGGCTCTTGTGGGAGAAAAAGGAGCGTACGAAGGAACAAAAAGCTAATAACACCTCGGACGCTCCGTCCGGATCGACCCCCGGATACAAATTTTCGTATTACCCCTCGGAAAGGTGGTCGAACAAAATAGAATTTCCAACGCTCTTAATCCGGACGATGTATTTTATCCAAGTTCAATTTCCTCTCAAGGTTTTTGCCACATAGCAGCAGGATTTTTCCCGATAAGTACATGTTTCAACCGTCGGTTTTTGCGATATAGAGCCATCCTCGCGGATACATCGCGGAAGGTACGATATTTTGATCGCGTCTCGTTCCGCAGGTGTACAAAATCAGCGGAGTGTATAAAATTCATCCTCTTCCAAGTTGCAGAACCACAAGGTTGTGTATAGTTCGCGAGAGAAAAAAGATGGAAGGGCGGAGAGACGAAAGGGGGAAAGGGAGAAAAAACGTAGCGTAACCGTGCAAAAAGCGAAGAATGGACCGCAGGTATTCGTGGACGGATCGATTATAATTCATTGCATATTTTATTGCGCGTATAAGGATGGCACCTCTCGCCCCCGTTTTTCATTCGAATCACGGCAAAGGGAAATCCGGGAGTTTTGAAAATTCACGCGCTTCGCGTTCCGGTCGAAGGAGGCAGGTACGGAGGTCTTTTCGATCGAAGAGGATCATCGCACCGGTTCCGCTTCGTTTCGCAGCTAGGGAACATTCGTTCCTCCCGATACGCGTTTCAGGCTTGCAATTTTGTTGTAACGTGGCGTGTACCGTAATGAGGGAAACAGTACGCGCGTGCTGATCCTCGGGGGGAGAGAATGGAAGGGGGATGAGCCGTGGATCGCGATTTACCGCGATATTCCTCGAAGAAGAAACCACACAAAGGCGGTGCGTATTTTTGATCGGCATGAGATATCCTGCGGTTGCGCGCATAAATATTTCCACGGATACCTCGTTGGAGGAGATCATTCTATTGTACAACGGGCGAATGGTGCGTTATTGCAAAGAACCATTTACGGATAAGCGCTAAATTCGCGAGATACTATTGGCAGGAGGGAAGCGTCTTGTATCGACGATGGTTCACTTTCCCACTCGCGTCAAAAGACGTGCGTTTCCTCCTTCGGGTTCCATCGATCGGGTAAAGCGTACTTAGAGTGCCGAGACAGGCCGTGTATGCTAATGGGCGCTATCCGACCTGAGAATGCCCGCTTTACCGAGCTGGCACATTAGTTGCACTTTCTTTCGTGCGCATAATCAGCGATTTATCCTCCCCCATTTCCGAAATTTGCAACATTGCCGCAGTAACGTGGCGCCCGGTGTATAATCATGGCCGAAGCGGCACACGCGCAAATCGGGTAAGCGCAGGAAGTCGTGAGATTCTACGGTGCTTCAAAATTGTCGAGGCCGATATGCAAAGCGATAAGACGTCAAGGAAAATATGCAGAGATATAATGGAACGACGAAAGGTGCTTTCGACAGTTTTGGGGAAATATGCGCATAAATTCTGCCTTATCCGCAAAAGTACGCGCAGTGACGAACGACAAGGGGACGCACCAAGAAAGTTCTTTGAATCGCTATCCCCTCGAAGCTCGCCCGCGCATAATCGATGCACAACCGTTGGGAATTGAATTCCGGCGGGGATAGAGGACTAGGCAAGGATAGAGGTCACGGATCGGAGATTTGAGGCTCTTTGTCGGTCCGGGAGTTAAATATAAACCGCGATGCGAGTCGACAAAGGCGGAGAAAATTAGTCGGAGCGCAACGGGTGGCAGAGAAGGGGTGGGCAGATAATCGTTGGCCGGCGTAGGCACGGCATGCCAATCGCAATTTATCGGGATACGCGGCTCCCGGTAAGGGAAATAAAAGGATTGGCCAATTAAATTTCCTTCGTTAGGGCTCGCCTCGGCCGCGTGCCGCTCATCCGCTTCTCTTCCAAGGCGCGCGGATTTTTTCCAGGGGGCTGATGCGGGCGCCACCTGCTCACGCGTGTCAGATCCACGTCCGATGCTCGCCGAGCGTGACTCCGCGAGCGGAGATACAGAAATAGCCGTGCAAGCCGCGATGAACTGGCGGTTTGCAATAATGATGCGGAATGGACGCTTTTAAAATGCGCTTTCAAATTGCGCGGCCAGGATCCCGCACGGGTAAACGGCTCGGATGGTAGGCCCGCGCGTCTCCTCCTCTTCCTTTGATCGTTGCGCGCGCCAAACGATCCTCCAAATTCAACAACGATTCGCTTGTTCGCGATTTTTGTGCGATAGAAGCCGAGGCTCCTATCGGTCCTTTGTACCACCGACCGTCGCGATCTCGAAAAATACCCTCGAGTCCCTGCTCGTTTATTTGGTGGACCAACGGGTACGAAAAGTAAGCATTTGGGCGAGAAATAACGCGTGCTCTACATTTAGAAGCGTAAAACCAGGTTTCGAGGTATCGTCCAAGTGCGATCGAACCGGCAGTTCGTTCATCGGGCTCGTTGATATGCGTGCGTGGAGGCGAGTTTTATTTGCGTTGCATAAGAGAGGAGAAAATGTTCTTCTTTGAATGGAAGGTACGTGAGGTTGGTGTGAACGAGTCGTAGATTCGATGAGAAGGAAAAAAGGTTTAAATAGGTATGATCGGCGCCGAGTAATTAGCGACTCTGCGTATGTCGGACACGTGTGTAAACGTAGTGCGTGTGTACAGATGACAGAGGCATTCGGTTGGGAAAGAATGCTGCTTAGAATCACTAATTTTCCGGCGGCTCCAACGCACGAGTCGTGGCACGCAGCACGTTCCTAGGAAACAATGTTCGAAGTTTATCGTCGAGACGTTCCGCCCTTGCGATCTTCTTTCGCACGCACGATTAGACCCGCGTACGGCTATCCCCCGTGAAACGCAAGAGTTTTGCAATGCGGCTTCGATACGACGGGCCACTTACCTTGCAACGGCCATTCGCTGCTTCGAGCCGAGAAATAATCGCTCGGGATGAGCCTCGTGACACGGATATTTTTTTAAAACCGAAACCATTGTCGCCCGGTGCCCGGGGCGGCGCATAGCAAATTTAAATTCGTGGCTAATTTAACTTCGAAATTCTCGATCACGCGCCGAAGTATCGTATGTAGACCGAGGTAGAATTTTAAACAACGCCGAACGGCCGACCCTAAAACAGGTTTTAGGATTGATTAGAATAGAATGCCGGACGTATTCGTACAAACTAGTTCTAGGTTGGTTAAAGTGCGGAAGGTACCGGCACACCGTCGAGATCGGATTGACCTTAGACTTCACGGTGATCCAAAAACAGATTTGAACCTCGATTAGACCGGGCCGTCGATACGCGATTCGCTCTAAGAATAATTTCGACGTATTTTAAAGAGCGCATCGGTGTCGGAATGGTAAAACGGTTTGTATTCGATGCGAGATATTGAGCTTCTTTTGGCACTTCGACTACATTTTTTACCGAGTTTAGACGTTTGTATTTTTTTATAATTCTTAATGATGCTAAAATGTCTGGATTATATAATTAATGATTTTGATTTAAGAAAAAAAATGGTTTAAACGCGTCTACTTTGATTATAGTTTGTACGGCAAACGGAAAAATATGTAAAGAGTAAAGTGGAATGTAGAAAGTATGTATACGTTCCAACGATATGCAAAATCTTTCGGAGTATTTAAAAATGAAACCGATTCAACGAGCATATTGGAAATCTTGCCAATGACACGATAGCGACATCTTGTGGTCGAACCGTAGACTAACGTATAGCTATACCAGAATCTGGTTCTATTCCCGTCGATGCTTGGAAGTACGCGTACGCGACTTACCCATAGAGTACGACAGACGGTCGGTATCGATACGATTTTCGCATAGTTCGCGATCCAACCGTTTGTCTATCCTTGAACGATGTATATCTTATCCGAGGCTGATAAGTTACCCAAGCATTATCGGCGTATGAATGGACTTGCCGCATATTTTAACGAATCTACACTTTTTTTTGTGTAAAATGAATCTTTTTTGCATAGTGCGAGAAAATTTATTTTTTCACGGAATATTTTAAGAACTTTAGAAATTTAATTTTCAGTAAAAATTCGATATCTGGTTTTCGCGAATGCAAGAAGAGGTTTTATCGATAAACTGATTTTCAATAGCATCGAGGAACGCGTACCCTAAATCTCAAATGAATTTTTTACGATTTTATCGTTTTTAATACCTGAGTATTTGTTGCAGGTCCGAGAACAGGATATTCGGCGATTTTAATTATGGAGATTACGATTTATGGAAATTACGAATTACGCGTACCTTGGACGTGAGACACGCATAGATCTTCATAGTAAACGCTTCGAGCTCGATAACGATTCTCGACGCTCGCTATTTGCTCCTACCGTCCCGTGTTAAATGGACTGTGAAAATGACATTAGCCACGTATAATACAAATTAGGTACCAGTAACGATATACGTGCGGCACACAGTGTCGTTCCCTTACGCACATTCTGAAATGGTTACATTAATCGTAAGATGAATTGCGGAGGCGGAACGTTCGTGTTGAGGACTGTAATTACATATACCACTTGCCTCGGGCAAAAAATTCCCCGTTCATAGAGGGCGACGATCTTCTTTACGTTCTCCCGCTGATTAAGCTCTAAAATTTTTACCGGTCTATCCGGTGCTCTATCGTAATTAAAAAATGTTACATCGGGTTTGAATGTAGTCCGAGCAAAACAAGTTCGTTCTCGGTTATTTATCGCGGAATACAAAAGCCTAATAGGCAAGTCTGTGGCTTCCTGCAAATACTGCCGTGCGATTATCGATCGCGTGTTCCCGGAATTTCGTTCCGTGGCCTATCGCAAGACGTATCGGAATTCGATATGGTCGCGGTTGTAATGGTTTTTAAAGCTGGGCCGAAAGTCACGCAACGGCTGGCAAGGGTCGTGCACGTTACGCACGCCGTTTACAGAGTCATTGTACGCGGCGTGTAGTCATAGCTATTGCATATGCACAGTGCATTAAGGCAGGTCGCTGATGCACGTCAAGGAAGTACTTTCGAGTAGGAAGCGCCTCCTCTCCGATTTCGCCCGCCTTGCCGCGGAACGCGGATTTTTTCAAACCAACCTTCCGCGCCCCTCGAGTTCCATTATTAGAAACCGGTAACTTCTGCTTCAACCGGTCGCGTGTCTATGCAAACTCCGACATTTGCATCCACGAAGATATATTTAGAGCGATTTGAACGTTTGTAAGGTTATAGACGATTCATTTCTTCCTTTAGTTTTCTAGAGATAGCGAATTTGGAATTCGATAAAACGATATTTATAATGTGTCATCGTCGGTTTTTAAAGGACAACAATGCAGCGTGTATTTCTAATTATCCGGCCGTGAAGAACAAAAAAGCCTCGTACTTTCTCCCGCATCTCGGTAAACGATCATCGAGCAAACTGCAAATTCGCTCGCGCGTGCAATCGCTCGTGAGTCACCGCCCTTCTCACGGCCGATCGCTACCGTCGATGCATTTTTTGTAACAATTATGCAACGTCATACACTAGTCATGCGATACCGTCGATTATATCGCGAGTCAATCCTGCAGGTGCGAAACACCTCCAGCAGTGAAAAACGCTATCTATAGAATATCTATCCGCGACTAATATTAGAGATCCAAATTGATCGAGTGCCGCACAGCCGCCGTACTGCAATTTTGATGTAATCAACTGGAAGGAGCGAAGGTAGAGGGATAGGTGGAAGGAATGAAGAGGGAACGTCCGAAATGTAATTCGTCGACTATGAATAAAAGAATATCGTAATCTCGCTTTGCACGTATCATAGAGTATAGAGCTTGGAACGTTTCGAGTAAAACCTACTCGAAACGAGCTACTCCGTATACGTGCGAGTGACGTTTACCGACGCGCATGTCCGCCCACAAGACACAAAGGGTTAAAACGTTTAATACCTTGAGATGCCGTGCTGGAATCTTGTATCGTGCTGTACCTGTGTACTCGATAGTGCTGACGGTTACCACGTAATGTTTTTGCAGGGTCGTAGTGGCAACCGGTGGTGCAGTGCGTCATTATCGACTTACAACCGTTAATCTCGGATCGTCGAGCGGAAAACGAGGTGCCGGCAAATGGTGCGTGCATATTTATTTGAAAAGCCAAAGGAGGAGCACTCTCACCGCCAAGATGTAATTAAGAATATAGAATTTCCGGTTATCTTTCGGTGATTTTTTATCGAAGGAATTATTTACGAAAATTTTTACCGAATATCTCTTCTATCTTTATTCCCATAATTGCACGTAAAAGTATGATAGAATGTTTGGTTAATTTAGGCCGCTTGCTTTGGGGAACGTAACGGGGAATATTATACGCGCGTAACTCCGAGCGTTGTATTTCAACGAATTGTAAGGCAAAATGGACACGTAAGGAAAACACTATTTCATTGGCAGTGGGAGGAGATAGATCGGTTGACTGTCAAGGCGAATGCGATGAATAAAGCTGTTCCGCCTACATCGTTAGCGGAAAATTAACGCGTTACCTGCTATCATGACCTCCCTGAAACGGTTGTATCTCAATTGGACACGTTCTTGCACGGCATTTGTAAAGCACGAGGTCTTCCTGCGGTACAGACCAACCGAATTCCATAATATATACGCGGTACGCAATCGCGATCTTTGCTTCTTGGTTTACCGAGAAGAAAAACACGTCGATAGATTGCCCATGAAGCTTTTAGGCGCTCGTAAGGCACGGATCGATGGATGCGCTGGTACAGAAAAGCTCCGTTTTATCATTTCTCCAAATGGTTATTATTCTATTATATCCCACGCGTGTATATGTCTCGGTAATCACCGACTATAGTCGACATTCGCATCGGAGTGATTAAAATCCGTGCGTCGCGGGAGGCAGTAAAGCAAGCAGAGTGGGGAGCAGCAGCTGACTGGTCGCTCAGGGAAACTGTCTCGGCGTTCGCCACTGCTTTGACAGTGGTACATCAACCTTCGGGAGAGTAGAATCGTGCTCTCTCTTGCCAACGATCGTGACCAACCTTGATCGGAAAACAGAGCTCGTATTCGATTATAAAGCACGGTGGTCCAACAAATGTTTCATCGATCGTGATCCTTTGAAAATCGTGAGAGAGCAAGAGGAGGCAGGGAAGGGGAGAAAAATTGGAAGGTCCTACTCCGAAAGGGGCAGGATTCGTCGAACCGTGATTGCTGGACGTGGGCCAAGCGAGATAAAGAAAATATCTTGGGGCACAGCGGCCCATTTATTGAGACATTCTAAGGATTCGTGGTGCGTGCTGTGTGTGATAAACGCTATCGCAGATCCTTTTGGCCGGAGATCGTTGAGAAAGCTTCGACGGCGGGGGTTGGACCTTCCTGGGAGACCGGAAGCGCGGATCGAGGAATCGAGGAAGACGATGTCGACGCTCCGGAACGACGCTTGGTGAAACTATCTCACGTTTCGAAGATTATAATTTGGCAGTCCAGTCATGTCACCGCTGTTATCGCTATGTCATAGGGTAAATATGGTTTTTCAGCGCTCCATGTACGTAGTACGGCTGACGTTGGTTTTGTTCGCGTGCGTTTACGAATTTGGAAGACGCAGGGCATGGTAAGAGATTTCTGGCAAAACTTTTAACGAGGGTTTATGGAGATTTAGCGCGGTATTCGAAGGTCCTAACGTTCTTATGCAAAGTTACAAAATTGTATCAAATGTATAATATATAGCTGACGGCACGGAACCTTCTTATGTCTTCATACATCTTCCTTTGTGTACGAAGCATGCTTGAATCATACGGCATGACTTTGCCGCAAAAGCAAACTGGTGACAACGCGTATACACTGATGGAACTTTTATATTACTACTCGTATTACGTTAATGGACGCATGATTTATTAAAAATTGTATCTAATGCCAGTACCATACGAATAATGCTCATCGTAATAATGTTTGAAAATTACGTAGATGGATCGTTTCAAATTGTATTTCTGTTAGAATATAATTAACTTGGTGAAACCAATATTTGAAAGTTATACGCGTGCTCCGTGCTGTATTACATTAGCATTACGCGTAATACGCTTGTTGCTAATAATTTCCAAATTAAAACATATAGCACGCTGCATAGCTCGTACTTCTGTATAACTTTCTCTTTGATCCTATTATCCATCGTGCTTTCGTTAACGTAACGCAACTCGTTCTCCAACTCGAACTTTACTGTTACACATAGCTACGTTACGGTATATTTATGAACATATGGGTATCATGCACTTGTGGTTAACGAAGGTTTGATAGGGACGATTCCAGCCGGTTAAAAGGATTTGATTAAGCAAATAAAGATGCACTGGCGCCATATTGTATCTCCCCGCGTGCCTTTCCTGACCCCGGCGGTTGTCTACGCCACTGTATAGTACTACGTTGCCGCTTTATCGGTCAGAAAATGTTTCGTAAACAGTGATATTGTAGTTGCGATAACAAAGACAATGTACGCAATATTAATAGCAAGCAATCGCTACTCGTGTTGCTGTACTTATTCGAAGAAGGAGAGCTGCACAATGTAATAATCTCGATGTGCCGGTTAAAGTGAGGGGGGGGGGGGGGTCGATGTCGCGTAAACGTGAAACGAAAGAGCATTGGATTGAAACGGCGATGGCCCTAGACGATTGAGATACCGACTTTTCTCGGGAATGTAAATTCTCTTGGGGAAAATTTAAATGTAGGCCGTACCCTTTATCTCCCTCGGTTTATCGGGCAGCGCTGTAAGACGCTTTCATAACTGTATCGAACTTCCTTTGTGTCAACGATTTGGTAATAGTCTGCGCAACAAACTCCTCTCGAAGGCATTGAAATAGTAAAGACGTGGCACGGGAGGTTTCCATGTTTGTTGATACACGCCCGCCAGGCATCTCTTAAATACAAATAATAGAATGAAACCTATTAGCGGCTCGGCTAAATATTCAGTAGATGGGATATTTTTTATTTCGCTTTTAGAACTTGCTTCGCTTCTGCCAAAATATGCTTCCATCTAGAGCTCCTCTAAATATAGTCGCACTAAATTTACGTACACTTTAATATGTCACGCGTAGTAGCGGTATATGTCTTTAGGGTTGGAGTAAATTTTACCGTTGCTCGAAATAAAAATTGATCCACAAAATTAATAAATCGAGTTAAGTTACTTTAAAGTTAGTCATTAGCGTTTAAAGTTTTTCATGCCGATTTCGCGAGCGGCTCGCCCATTATTTGTGCGCGATCATTAATTATGCAATCTCATTATTCCAAGTGTAATTAGGGAAAAAAATTTTCCGTTACGCTACAGAATTGTAATCAGAACGTTACATCTTCTTTACGGCGCGAAGAGAATTAAAAATTACGCACGAAACCGTTATTATTTTCCATCCGATTATCGTCTATATTAAGCATTTGCAGCGTTGTGTACTAGAAATTTTGAATTCAAATCCCAAACCGGGGGGCATTCGATTTTCCGGGAAATAAACGGGAAAGCTAAGTGAACGGCACCCGAGGCTTTTGCGGCGGACAAGTTACGATCGTTTTCCTCGTGCAAGCGCGAGCAAATCGCGTGCGATTAATTTCCACGTTGAAGGAACGGAGAGCACTAGGCGGACGAGGGTTATTATAGGAGGATCGGAAGGGGTCTTCGTGCCAGACGTTTTCACGAGGAAAACCTTTTCCTTATCGGGCGCCAAAGGAAACCGCGAAACTCGGGGACACGTTTGCGGCACTTTGCCAAGAATTAATTTTTATTCGTGAATTATATTTTAAGCCACTTTCAGAGACGGGGCTTTGCTCTTCGTCTCCTATTACATAGCGATTTATAATTCGCGATTTTCTTCGAATATCAATATCTCTATTTCGCAGAACAATTTTTCTCGTCGTTGTCGGGCAAATTTTCTACAGATTTTCGTTTGCAAAAGAAAAATGTAATTTTTACAGCGTAAAAAAGAAATGAGGGAACATAAAATTCCCTGTACAATATGTAAATTTTATGAAAGCACTTTAGAAATTCCACGTAGATCCTCGCCCTTATAAATTAATGTACTTTTACGCAAGGGAGTAGGTCGAAGAGTAAAGGGACCGAAGTTTTGATGTGTCGTTAATTTTTCAAAAGAGCCATTTCCGCGCGTTAATTCGACGCCCTTGTATCGGGCGCGCGTCAAAGAATCCGTCCTTTTTTGACCGTACCCTTCGTAGCTTCACGTCGCATTCATGGATTCGTGTAGCAGGTTATTAAATTATCGGAGAGCGTTAGTTGTGATCGGAGCGCTACCCTATCCGTTGGCCAATTAATAACTGGGTCAGCCGCTCATTTACTCGAATCGGTAAAGAGAATTCCTAAATATCGATCCACCCCGAATCCCAGCTGGGATTTGCCAGTTCGCGGCTATCGTTGGAAAAAGTTACAACGCGCACCTCCGCCAGGGAGAGAGAAAGAGAGGGGAAGAGAATGCTTCGTCGAAAAACGTTTCGAAATTCATGGGAAAAATAAAACTCGATACGGCCCGAGCATTGCCACAAAACAATTTATATTCCTGGCAGGGAATATATCTATTCCATAACACATTTTTCCGAAAATCTTTGCGAATAAAATTTTGCGCGATGAACGTTGCTTTACCTAAAAGCGCATCCGTGTAAGGATCGTTTCTTGTACCAAGATTTGCCTATCAACTCCAACGGGAAAACATACTTCATCGTCCGTCCAGTCATCGGACATCTGTGCTGAATCCTATTGACCGGATTCCATTGGTCCATTTGAGCTGTAGGTGGAAATTGATTTCCGGTAAATTCCGAGCGTTAGTGCATTGCTGGTCAACGATCTTGACCTCATCACGCGGTAGATCATTGTGCAAAGCACCGCTGACGGATCGAATTCTCTATCCAGAACGAACAAAAGCACTGCTTTATTTCCAACGATTACGATTAAGTTCACGATGGGATTTACAGAATTGGAAGGGAGCATTAAGGACACTGTAGGGTTAAGTTTATGGGTTGCGGGGTTAAGGGAGATCGATTTAATAAATCACGATTCGCGGTAAGAGAAAAATTAAAGTTACGAAGAAGAAAAACAGTCTAAAGTAACGAAAGCATCGTTCCGTCGAGTCGAAACTCAGGTATCATCGGGCTTCAAAATAATCGTGCATTGATGCTTCAATGTTAAGATAGCATTAAAATGATTATGCGTATAAAATCGATATCCAACGCTTTCCAATATTCCGCTCCATTCTCGGCTGTATTTCCAATTGGAGATTTGGAATGACGGCATTGGATTAACAGGCATATCGATATAGCCTGGCATGAGAACGAACGTCAACATCCTTCTACGAGGTATCGCGAATAAGCGGATGTGGCCCGATCACGTGTGTGGAAAGCACGGCCACACGTGTATGACTCTTCCATCGTGACGTAACGCCGCCTATCGAAAACCTAGCCGAAGAATGAAAATAGGCGAGCCTTGAAAAATTGCGTTTATCAATACGTCCCTATGTCGGCGAGCATCTCGACCAACCCCTCTGACTTAATTCCCGGATAAACGCATCCGTGATCTTATGCTTATTCATAAATTGGAATCATTCCGTGAAAGGAAGATATTCGACACGTATCCATTCGCGGTTAACCAACGGAATAAACGTTCTTTTGCAACGGGATCGCGATACGTTTAACTCTTTATCGGCAGCGTAGAATCTCAGCCCTAGTTTCAAGGAGCGCAACGCGAAATTAAAGTGGAAGAGCCGTGCGTGCAGCCCCGACACTTTAGGCCGATCTACGTACAATTCGCTCTAATTATGATTTTACTTTGCCCCGTCATTTTCGACCTTCTAGGACGACCCTAATAGATCGTTGCCTTTATGATTTACCACTCTCGCACTTTGCGAATACACGCTCAAGAGCTCCACAAGGTAATGATGTCCTCTTCAAATTCACGCGCGTACTGCGCGCAAGAGATATCGTAAAATATCGTTTCATCCGTTATCTTGTTCGTATCTTTGTCCCGATTTAAAGTTTGTCGCGTTTTCCCCGTGAACATTATTTCGCTCAACTCTTGTCGCGTGGCCAAATTTCTCCGTTTTTAACGTTTTCCCCAATTGCAAATTGCACGGTGAGAATTTTGGGCAAACACCAACTTTTTGCGCCCGCCTTAATTGCTATCATTTTTTGTTCCACTCGCAATCAAATATACGCCAAGGTTGGGCTGAGTGTACGCGCATACGAGCAGAGGGGAGCTTTGCTCGGAGGTTTCCTGTCTTCGTCCGGGATATGACGATATCCCCTCTGTTTGACCAGTGGCGTAAGCTGCCGTAAAAATGTCTGAGATATGTAAAACTGGTTTCGGACGAACCCCGATCGCGATAAATTTACTCCAGCACGTGTAAAATGGGAGCGTGCCCCTTGAGAAAATATTTATCCGAATACCGCTTATTTCCAATGCTTCTACGAAGAACGTGGTAAACGTATCGTACGGTTGTGCTCAAAATACGTATTTCATCGTCCCGGAATACGCGCTAAGTTTATAATCCTATTCTTACGTTTAAATACGAAGGCATCCTTTTTCGAATTAATACGCGACAAAGGCATTAATATTTTTCTCGCGTGTTCGTTTCGCACGCATCCTTCTACGAGCACAGCAATCGAAGCGACGATCGTCCTCGCGTAATAGGAATTTTTCTTAGATTCGATGGCTCTCAGTATTGTTGTCATAATCATTACGAAAGGCAATCGAGCCTCGATCGTCATCCTGCGGAACGTCGTGCGAAACTTTCTCGTCGCGTTAGTCCTATTTTCCATGAATAACCCGCGGCCTTTGCGGCGTCCGTACGTTTCGTCCACTTATCCCTTCTCGCCCGATAATTAAGCCAGATGTTTAAACTCCGTCGGATTCCGTAAAGGCCTTCGAAGTCCCCGCTTCCCAGAGAAATGGAAGAACGTATTCTTCCCGCAATTGCGGCCTCTTTGCCATCTCTGCTCGCACATACGCGCGGCCCTCCGCCTCGCGACAGACTTATCGTCGAAATCGGAGTAACGAGTGCCTCCCAATGGAACGCCGCCTCTGCCTCTTCCCTTCTCTCTTTCTCGCCCTCCTCCCCCCTGCCGCTCTCTCTCTCTAATTCTCCATCGCTACAAAGCCGGCAAAACGTTCGTCGGTATCGAGGTCGAAAGTAGGCTACCGTACCTCGGATCACAATACTCGCCATTACGAAACTTTCGACTTAAAAAATGGCACGTCCGCAATTTTCCTATTCCAGGGAAATTGGCGATTAGTCTCGACAGAAGCAGATATCCCCGGACGACAGGGTATTGTTCTACTACAATAATACATCGTTTTCAAATATTACGAACGGAAATTCGTATTCTTCTGCCTTTCGTAAGAATATTAGCGGCACGGTTTTATCGATACAAACCGTCGCTGATTTTACGAAACGTTCCTAAAGTATAATATCGTGTTTTTAAGATGGTTAGGATAATTTGGGAGATTAATCGACGCAGGTGCGAATACGAGACGAGGATACGCGTGGCCGTGGAGTAAATTAATCGGCTTTGTTCCGCATTATGAAGGTTTGACTCATTGGCACCTCAATGTCCGTTATCCGCCGTGTTCGTAACGTCCTATGCTGGCAATAAAGGAATCAGCGTGAAAGAGTTCGCGGTTATGACGTGACTAATGGAAACGTTCACTTCAATATCCTGGCCGAGCAAAGAGAAGCAGTCGTCGTTTTCGTCCTTAAATAAAGTACGCGGTAATATTTTCCAAATCCCAAAGTGGACCGTCGGAGCCCTTTGGATAAAATCGGAAATCTATAATCCTCGTGCCGGCAGTGGAAACTTCGCGGAGGAAGTTTGAGGACGCCATCGCGCGGACGGTGTAATGTCCAACATTCGGTTTAACAGAATTATTCGATTCGACCCATTTATTTCCAACGTAACGTACAACATAAAGACACGACTTGATATTTAAAGAAACGAATTTCTTACGCCTAATATTATTCCGGATAATACTCGCGAATGCAGATTTAAGACTCGTTAGTTCTATCGTTAAAGTCGAACAGCCATGCTGGCCGCGGACGTTTTTCTCTCCTCCATCTCCATCGGGCCTTTTAATTAATTTGCCAGATCGTTAAGGAGGACAGGGCCACGTAGAAAATAACACGCGATAGAGCACGCCCAAGAAGCGTTGAAGTACACAAACCGTATAATCAATATTCAGATTATACGCTCTCGATAAACGTTTAGAATCTCTTATGGGCACAATCGATAACGCTCTCTTTACGTAACGCGTACTTAGTACAAAATTCGATCTATTTCTCGTACCGTTAAGTCAGGTTAAAAGCGAGGACAGGCAATGTCCCGCAAATCGCGGATAGCCGGAGGAATAAAAAGAGGACCGAAATACTCCGTAACCGGCAGATAACTCCCGAATCGTGGAACATTCCGTAATGCGTGGCTGATAATGGTAGCAGAAAAAGAGAACGTGTAATCCGTGTCCGGCGGTTATCGTGTTTGGAGGGAGGAAGAGAGGGGCGTGGGGATAAGAGGAGCAGATCCATGCAAGGCAGAAGTTAGACCGATGGAGGATCGTGCAGGAGGCATGCGTTACCATATCGTGCGTGCGCTGGTCGGGGGAGCGTGGTTACGTGCTTCGGTGGCATTTAAGCCGCGTACACACTTACCTTATTAAGCACGAACAGCGCTGCGTGCCGCGACTCGCGAGGCGTGCAGAAGTGCACGCGCTCGAGAAACGTCGGCGAGCAATCCTTTTTTCGCGTAGACGCCGAGCTAACGACGTACGAAGCGCGATGACATTCGCCTTTTCACCGACCGAGAGCCAAGGCAAGCCTGGCAGGGTTTGTTCCTGCTGCGGCTTTGTGTATTTTCCAGGGTGCACTCCTCTGGAATAGAACCGGAGCTCGTGAATTTCACGCTCGGGCTAACTGCGCTAGCCTCTCGAGTGTCCAGACTTTCCCGTAATTATTCTACTGCTTCTTTCCTTAAGTCTGACAATTTTTCAGTAAGGTAAATTAACTTAGAACTAGAAGGCTGAAGATCATGCGCGGGACTTGAAGTTTGCAGTGTCTTACGACGTTCCAAGCCTCCGGTTCTTTATTCTAAACGGTACGTAGAACATCGGAGCTACCAGCTAAGTTCTTACTCTGCGATCGGTGCGGTTAATTTATTTGGAATCGAACTCGATTATTTACGCTGACGCATCGTGTAGACTTGCATCGCCAAAGACTCTCGCTTTTGACCGAAACGTCTTAATGCCGCGGTGAAGCCGTGCAAAAAGATGCGTCGTAAAAAAGGGGTACTTTTTGTACGATCTTTTCGCACGCGCGAAAACTTAATGACGATGTCTGCGACGCAAGGCCTGACGATGTTCTTCGCCGCTTTCACGAGTGCGTATGAAAGGATCTCTATGCCCTTTACTAGAGGCCCTTGTACGTCTCTCCCTCGGTGACGTAGAGAAACTGCCACCGGCGGTTGACGATTTTTCGTTTATTATTCATCGGTACGCGGTAAATGTTTGAACGCATCTGGGTTACACCATTCTCCTCTTCGCGCTTTGATATAAGACGAGTTAAAATCGCGTTTATCTTTAATATCCGCGTCTTGTATCGGTGTGATCCGTAAAGATAATAAAGCCGGTATCGCATGTAGGCGTAAGAAAAGGCAGTATTATAATTGAAATTAATTCGCGCTATTTCAACCGCGAACGAGTTTGTTTAGTTACGAACAATTCCGGTTGATCGGTTCTGCACGGTCGAAGACGTGAAAAGGCCGGCTGCTTTCGGCGACGCGCGCGATGCGTGCGGTTTACGAGCGGAGGAAGACGACTCGCTATCTTTTGTTCGAACAGTTCCCCTGCTGCTTTGTACGTTTTCTATTTGAAGGCGCGTAAGGAAAACGGCCGGTGCTCGGGGCGATTCATACTTATGCAGTAGCACGCCTTAAATACTAACGCGTGGCTGGAATACATTAGTTTGCCCTCTGGAATATCGGCAAATAACGGGTCGAGGTAATTTCTTGAGTTATACAAAACTTTCTCGAGGTTGTGTGGCCTAATGATTTTTATCACGCTCTGCGGTAGGGATTCTTCGTTATACGGCTATCGTTCCCTCGCTCACGTAACTCTGGTACGTCTAATTTTCCGACGATACACATCGAATAATACCGCGATTACAGGATTAGAGATAGATAGACTTATTCTACCTTACTTTCGCGTGCTCGCCCATGATGATTTATTACGCGTTAAATAATGCGACGCTTGGACGTTGTTCTCGGTGGACTCTTAAAGCTGTGCACACGTTCTCCAAACTTATGAATACGAGTGTTGCAGTAACACCGTGCCTCTATTATACCGTCGGTATTTTTATTTTAGTACAGCATACAACTCTTCTTTGTTCCGGATGACATGTCATTTTTTGTCCGTCTTCTATTCGGTATTCAAGCTACCGGCCCGTCCACGGGCTCAGCGTCTGCCGTATTATACCATGGTATTTCGAACAGGTTTAATAAATTACGCGATTTCTTACTTTCGATTAATCACGATGCTTCTCTTCGTTTTGCATCGAGCATACGTATAAATATCCTTTAACCGAAATACAACAAATTATATTCCTCGGTTGAAAGCTGACGAACAATTACATCTCTGAAATGCTCGATACGAGAACGTATGTCCGTGTAATATAAATTCAAGCCTGAAACGGAACCCTTCCAGGCTAGATTTTTGAGCGGGATTTTTTGAATCGCTATAGAATATTATGGAAAACTCGTATCGTAGGAGCGTAGAATGAAAATCCGTCACGGAGTAGGATCAGGTGGCTCTCGAAACTCGGTAATGATCGTCATTCCGGTCAGCATGATCCTCGTTATAGTGGCGAAGCGAAGGTTGGCGAGAGGGGGATCTCGAGGCGGATCCGAACGCAGATGCACAACGAGGCGAGCAAGGAGAGCTGCAAGGGTCTCAATTGATTTGTTGGAATTGATGCACAAAAAGGCCCTTAATAGGCGTCAATTATCCTCGCCCACGGTTTCCGACGATTATCCAATCGTGGCTCTGAAAGAGGTGCAAAAATCTCAACTGGGCGATATTTAAGCTGGCCGCCGTGAAAGTTTAAAGAACGTTCGCCAGTTTATAAGCGTTCCGCGGTTGTTCGTCGACAAAGGAAGACGGCCAGGAGGGCGTGCAAATTCTTCGTCGGCGATTGGCTTTGCTGGGGCACGTAAGCTACGTCAATGGTGTATTTTGGTATTACAAAGCACGTCATTCGAGCGGGGAATCGCGCGTCATTCTCAACCCCGTATCGCGACACGTGCGGGTATAAAAAAGTATGGTAGATTAGAAAGTATCGAGCGGATCCCTCGGTCCGAAGTTTCTTATTAACCGGAGAGACGATCTCCTCCCATCGAATTACGCCTCGGCCGATCGTCTCCCTTTCTCGTGGCAGCGTACGCGTATTCGGTTAACTCTTATTCGCGATTCACGCACACGTATGCATTTCGAAGCACGATGTCTAGGCAGATTTCGACGAGTCGTTCGTAAGTAACGTACTTGGCGATAACTCGCGGTACGATCGATCTTATCCACGAGGATGAAGAAACCATAAGAATCGACCACGTCGATCGGTTCGCGGTACGTCCTGCGCGTAAAGCGGACTAATTCTCCGCTGACACGGAACACCGCTCTATCGGATGAGGATCAACGTCGCGTCACGTCACATCGCGCCTATCGATGATGCTTAAATGCCATGCTCCGCGTATAAATCTCGTCGACAAAAACTGGTGGCCTATATCTTATTCGTAACATTTCGAAACTGTACTCTAGAAATTATTCCTCCTCATCCAACAATTCTTTTCGCATTTGGATTTAACGAAGCTTCGAGTCATTGCGAAAAGCGATCTCCAAATATTTTTAATCGAAAACCCTCTCTCGATCGAACAAAGATCCGTCGCGATGAGTATTTTAGAGAACGACCTTATACAGTCTCCAAGAAAGCTGTCGTCGCGCGCTATAAATCAAAACAACAAAAATATATAAAACTTGCTTGGGCGCGTCTCACTTTGGAAAGCACCTATCTAGAACGCCGGTAGTTAAAGCGTCGGTCGAGGTCCTCCCGTTGGTCCGCGATGAAAAAAGAAAAAGAGATCCACGAGCATCGAACGCGACCTTCCGCGGGAAGCTTCTAAATTTACGGCCGCTTTCGAAAAGCTGGCGGCGAGTCGGCGACGTCGATGCCATCTGGCCGTACCCAGGTCGAACGAACCCCATTGATTTTCCCTGCGAACGTGTCGGCGCTATTTACCAAATAAGGCGAGGGTCGAGCGCAACCCTCGTAGCGGCGTGCAACATGGCCGTCCGCTGAGCGACAGTCCTCGCGGCCGCTCCTCGCTCGCTCCATCGCTCAACCGTTCACCTTCCCTCGACGTGCAACTCGTAGGCGCCATGCGCCCGCCTCGCCCGCCGCGATTGCGAGGCCAGTCCGCGAGGGTGAGTCCGACCTGAGTGCCAAACGACCTCCGCCACCCCCGGGAGTCGACGGCCGGGCCACCTCGCGACCGGCGCGATCGCACCCTTCGCTCCTCCGGGGAAAACACGGCTCTCGAGCCTCCTGGCTCTCGGGGTGCTCCTGTTCCTTGGAGTTAGCGCCTCCTAAGGCCTCTGGCAGCTCCTTCCTACGGCCTCCGCGTGCTTTGTTTATCACCGCGGACCGCCTCACTCGGTGGCCACGCGATCGAAGTACCCGCGGCGAGGCTTCGAAACTTCGCTTCAATCTCGATGGTGGCAATCGTTTGTTTGATTCACGGGGCAGATGGCTGACGTCGGTTGGACTGGGATCTGCTGTTTTTAAGGTGGATTCTGAACCGTCGTTATTGTGTGTATTTTATGGAAGATTCTTCGGCGAGGATTTGCTCTTCGTCGAGGTGGATCGTTACGGTCGGTTAGGAAGAATTTCTCTTTTTTTTTTTTTTGTTTGGAATCGAGGATCCGAGTTGAAAGTGGATTTCGTGGCAGTGGGGGATAAGGTTTGTGTATCGACCGTGATCGATGTCGGGTACTGGATCGTATTTGAAAAGTGCCACGTTGTGTACGATTGGTGTGACACGATCGAAGGATCCGCGACGTGGTTTTGGAAGTTTGTCTCGTGATTTACCTTCCGAATGGGATTGCCGGTAGAAGTTTCCGAGGGGTGGTCTGATCCATTGTTGATGAACTAGTCTATCCCGTGTTTTGAAGGCGGTGACGGTGAGGGGTCTGCGTATAATTAATTGTTCGTAGAGTACGATAATGAGCGTAAGTGAAATTTACTTTTTGTAAAAGAAAAATCGAGTATTCACTATCGAGTGCTTCGATAGTACGTTATCGCGGGTGGAAGGATTTGTCCTTCCGATATACGCTGCGTTGATGCTTCTGCTCGCTCAACTTATGTCGTAAGTCTAGGACTTAGTTACTCTGGATAGGAAATGCTTCCCAAAGTCGTGGGAAATTATCTCGATATCTAAGGTGGTGCTCCGCAGCTCGATGGGTTGCTTTGTGCGAGGTTTGAGTGCACGCGATCGAATATCCTGCGCCAAGACTCGCTAAGGTTGAGAAGACGTTGAAGGTAGTGGTTGGTTCTCCATGAGATATCCTATATTATGTACAAGTGTGAGTCGTTGATCGGGTTTAAATATTTATGGATTATGACATCCACCTGTTTGCGTAAAATCTGAGTTCAAGAGTACGTCTACGTATTCTATTTTCAGCCAAATGTATACGGTTTGATATTGCCGTATATAAAATAATGTATAATTAAGTTCGTAAGGAAAAATGCTGTTTTTTTTTTTTAAGCGACTAACGATAGGTAGACTTAAAAATGATGAAACACTCGCTGGGAACACGTGACCAAAAGTAATGAGAGCCGTTTGCTAACGGAATACACGCTTTCATTCTAAAAATAACAGGGACATTCGCCGGTAGATTGGAATCCCTACGCGTACAATTTTAGATCTTGTAAACTCGATCGTTGTCCTCTCGCGACTGACAAGACTTCATTACTTTCTCGCAGACATCGGGATCCGTTTGGTTCTTCGGATATCTAACTTTAGCCCTCGTAAAATTCAATCGCGTTTCATCATTTATAAAGCTGGCCGTTAGCTGCTCCTGCAATATTCATGTCCAAGAACGTACTATGCATCGCTCGATCGCTGCGGAGCATCTCGATGCGCCTCTTTAAATAAACTCGTGCAGGGTGGGACATTATTCACGAGGTATTTTAAGCCATCGATAAAGCTTTTTTACTTATCAATCATCGTGGTACGTTTTACATACATTATATCTATTACGAATATCCTTATCTTCATACCGCGTATACGCAAAAAGTATACATTTTTTTTTTATCGACGATAGATCGGCAAGGAGCAGAATTTATATGGACTTTTAAATCCGTTTTCCAAACATTTTTAAAATCGTCATTAGAAACATCGATCGCTTTCCAGCTACGTAGGTAATTCTAAAAGTGACTTAGGCACTGGTGCCCTGACCTCTATATTTCTAAAGCGTTATTTTTATTTTTTATCGATTTTCGATTATACCCCATTGACCGTACAATTTAGACCGGTAAACACCGTCACCTAGTTTCTCCAGTCCTCGGCTTTTATCACCAACGAGGGTTAAAACGACGATACTAAATTAAATCGATAAGTATTCGAGTAGGTACTCCTCTAACCGTGTAATTTAGATAGGGGAATACCGTGACTCAAACGTAGCGATAGGATGGGGCTCATTACGACAGGGCGTTAAGACGATGATTATACGGAGCAATGAAGAATAATGCGGCCAAATTGCGTTCAATTCTAAACGCTGATGGAGCAAGGCGCCCTTCGAGTCCTTAGTCGCGGCAGGTGAGGTCAGCACAAATGGGTTTTGACTAGCCGGAATTACCGGAAGGTTCATCCCTCGTTGACGAGTTCGCAGAATCCATTCATTCTGCGGTTTTGATACAGATGCGCCCTGATCCCCCATCGGCGCGTGTGGGTACACGCGTACACGGCGCGCCTCTCGAATTAATGCCTCGACATTTACGCGGGGATCGGCTTAGAACTCGGACCAGAAACTCCAATTTGCTTCTGCCTTCAACCGCTACGCTGCTTCGACGCGCAATCCTGGTTACTTCAACGTTCCCTTGGAACGGAGATTATTTAGACGAATAGCGCTTAATTTTGGGATAAAGCATTTCCGCGTTCATCGATATTCGTGCCTTGCTCGTGGAGGAAGCTAAAGTCGAGAAGGGCCATTTCGCATTGACACTTTCATACGCGTTATTTTAATTACCTTAATATAAATACGGAATTGTGTATATCTCGCGCGATGGATAGTCGCGACGGTCAAACTGGATTGAGTTTAGAGGTGTGAGAATCTCCAATATTTTCTCTTAATTCCAGATGCCTTTCGCGTTGTAAATAATTTTCGTCCGAAATACGCCACGGTCTCGAGATGGGCAAGCTATTGAGCCTTCTGGCTCGCGACGAGTCGACCTGTTGCACGCCTCAAAAGTACGACGTCTTCTTGGATTTTGAAAGTAAGTTTCGTAGTTGTTATACGAGCATTAATGTTCTACGCGGAATCAGGTCTTTGGTCTTGTTCTCCTTACCCGGAGTGGATCGTACGCGACGTCGATTTTGCGCCAGTAAACGCGAACAGTGATTTACCGTGTAATCGTCGTTTATCCGGCGCGATCTACCTCCTTGTTAAATTATAGACGCCCAGCCCTCCGACATAGAGCGCGAGACGTTCGAGGCGGTGCAACGAGTGTTGAAAAACTCCGAATCCATCTTGGAGGAGATCCAGTGTTACAAAGGCGCAGGAAAGGAAATCAGAGAGGCGATTTCTGCACCCACGGAAGAATGTCAGCGCAAAGCCTATCTGACGGTCGCACCGCTCGTCGCAAAATTGAAGAGGTTTTACGAATTTTCCTTGGAACTTGGTACGTTTATTTCTATCCTTATCAGAACTATAATGCGTTATTACGGATAGCTCTACTTTGCTCGACATTTATTTTGTTCTCACGATCGTTTTCATCGACGATCGGTGCAGATATTTTGCAAATCCTCGTAATTCGGCATCGACAAAAAAAATTGTATCCGCCCCGCTTCCTTTGACGTTCGATTGGTTCTCGACGCAAGAGGGATGAATGTGCGAGTGACGCACGTTTAAATCAAATGTCGAATATAAAACGATGAATACCGCGATTGTTCTCGAGCAGAGGTAGAACGAGGAAAGCCCGGCGCGGATATTGGCTTTATAATAAACCGTGAAAATGATTACGCATCGCGGATGCGTGAACGTACATCCTATCCAAAAACTCGATATCGACATACCCACTTGTCTAAAAACTCCAGACTCCGCCCCATATATCTACCATATAATCGTTTATTGCCTTTTCGATTAAAAAAGTTTTGCCATACCAGAGGTAGTTGGTTAACGACTTTTACGTATCCAGACGCGTCTAACTCACTTGGCGTGTACGAGGAGCCACTTCAAATCGATCTGCCAGGAGGCGCGTTAACGATACTATCAACGCGTTTTTTTTTCTTCACCTTTCCAGAAAGGGTGGTGCCCAAGATCCTCGGACAGCTGTGCTCGGGCAATCTCTCACCGACCCAGCACCTGGAGACCCAGCAGGCCCTCGTCAAGCAGCTGGCCGAGATCCTGGAGTTCGTGCTGAAGTTTGACGAGCACAAGATGAAGACGCCGGCGATTCAGAACGACTTCAGCTATTATCGCAGAACGTTGACCAGGGCGTCCCTGGCTCGGCAGGATAACGCCGAAACGGACCTGGTCGTCGGCAACGAGCTCGCCAATCGAATGTCCTTGTTCTACGCCCACGCAACACCCATGCTCCGCGTTCTGAGTCACGCGACCATTACTTTCTTGATGGACGTAAGTGGGATCGCCTCTCCTTTCATTCTTTCGCCTCTTATCCGCGCCTAGTCGCCGGCACGATTATCGATCGCGAGTTCCGGGAGATTCCGTGATGTCCGAGGCCCCCGTCTGGCCAGCTTTTCGTTCCCAGACGATGACGGGTCGCGAGGGGTGCGGGAGGTGCGCTCGCGGCCTTAGATCGTCGTTTTACTTCAAAGGGAGATGAGGTCCGCCGAGGCGGAAAATCGACGGTGATTTTTTCTCCTCGTCGAATTACCATGCGCGTATATTCTCTCTACCCACGATGAACGCAGAGTCGTTGACGAGAAATAGGTTGATGCGAAATAGTATGGCGTGGATCGAGAGAATATTTTAATACGAGTCTCGCGATCTCACGTCGTACGTCTGCGTCCTTTTCAGAACGAAGATGTAGCGCGAGAGAACATCACCGAAACCCTTGGTACCATGGCCAAAGTGTGCCTGAGAATGTTGGAGAATCCGTAAGTATCCTGGCACTCGGTCCAAAGACACGAGGAGCGCCTTTGAGCCACGACGATCCCCCACGTTTACCACGAAATGTCGTTCTACTCAGGAATCTGCTGGCACAATTCCAACGCGAGGAGACGCAGCTCTTTGTCTTAAGGGTCATGGTAGGCCTGGTAATCCTGTACGATCATGTACATCCCCAAGGTGCCTTCGTTAAAGGTTCAAACGTAGACGTGAGTACGATCTTTCGGTCTCTCAGTCTTTTGTGAGCAGCGTACAAAATCGCACGAGTACCTCGAACTAACGTTCCGGAATTTCTCCAGAAGTTCTCCAAAAGGAAACTCTCGTAAACTCGGAGAAATTTTCCAACGTATCGCAGGCCCGTCATTTAGACGATTGCCATGGACTTGGTTAAAAAAGAAAAAAAAAAAATAGTCACGATACATTCTCGACCGCTGTTCGCAGGTTAAAGGGTGCGTGAAGCTGCTCAAAGATCAGCCGCCCTGCAAGAGCGAGGGTTTGCTAAATGCCCTTCGCTACACGACGAAGCACCTGAACGAGGAGAACACACCGAAGAACATAAAGAATCTCCTGGCCGCATGATTGCCCAAGCAACGCGGCTGCTGCATCAGAAGCTGAGGCGACGTCTCGAGGATTCCCCCGGTTAAGATTTCGAGAGCACGCGCCTCTTCCTCGCGGCGCCAGGATGAAATCGGGGACGCACTTCGACCAACGCCGCCGATCATCCCCCGTTCCTGCACGTGGCTGGCTGTGATGGGCCACGAACGAGTCTTTCGTACCGCGTCTCTAAAGCTGCCGGAAAACTGCCGAAACATACAAATCCTTCGTGGAACAAACGATAGGGATCGTGCCCATCGGTCGAACGCGGATCTTCTCGGGAATCGCGGCTCTTCGTGGAAGACGAATGGTAACGATAATACCGAAAGCTTGACGAACGAAGCGGACGCGTTTCTTTTCGGCCATCTTTGGATCGAGCTCGGATGAAATTCCGCTGGCGAGCCTCCGAGCTCTTGGGTAGCGCGTATATTGCGGACGAGGGTTTGAAATATATTTTTTATTATTTTAATCGAAGCCGATCGATACTACGGGATATCCTAAGCGCGATAGGTATCGCGGACCGGTCCGTGGGTGGAGGCTTTTTTATTTTTAACGTTCATGCCGATGTCGGAGACAAAGCGTAATGCGTTTTGTTCTCTCTTCTTACTCGAGAGAATGTAGGTTGCGAGGGACACCGTTTGAATACCTCTCAAGCGTGTGCCGCGCGATGGAGTAGGATTTCCAGCTGATCGGAATTGGATTTAAAAGCGTCCTCTATCGCGTTGATCTGCACGAATAAAAATAAGCGGACTGCGTTTATCGTTGCTTCATTTTCCGAATAAAGTACAAAGCTACGTCCTCGGTTTCTATTTAAAACAAGGCGATAATGGAAAGCACCGTACTATGTTGTTCGACGATAAGAGGGTTGAATGGTAGTTCCTAGATTAAAGAATAACGATAACCAACGTCGAACGTGAAATAAATAGTGCGACGTGGCATAGCGCATACGTTGATTTCCTGGACGTTATCGTGGAATGCACGCTTGAAAACTTTTCGACGACGGAGATAAAATCGATTCGACTTCTATTGTCTTGTAAAAAAAGCCTCCGTTCTCGTGGAATCCGCGGTACCGGCGATAAAGAGTGATAAAAGACGCACGGGCGTCGTTGCGATTCAGGCACGATCGTCATCGCCGATATTATTACCACTTTGATTGCTATTATTAATGCGAATCCGATTGTCCTCATCGACGGATCGTCGGGCCGACTTTGACGAGCCACGATAAACGTCGTTTCGTGCTGCGACCGAAGCGGGGACTAAGTATAGCATATCATAGCGTATTTAGGATAATTTCGATCGCGGATTTTTCGAGTGTTACCATGAGAGATTTAATCACGTTGTAGATATTATGCAGATCTTTAGCTCTTGTTTTTCTTGTTGGACGAATATCGGGTGCAAGGCAGCACTGGACCCTTTGAGTGCGACACGACCGTAGGTCTATACGAGAAATCGTTTGAAAAATAAAAAAAAAAGGGAAAAACAACAACGAATAGCTACCGTTAGCCGATAAAATTTACGATGCACGTATAAATTCACGGTCCGCGTTGATGATGAATTCTCATTCGACCTGTACGCGTATTCGCGGCACTCAAGGGATCGCAAGTTTGGATGAATCTCATCGCGGAGGATCGAAGGAATCGTTTCCGAGTACCGAGGGTGGATGGAGAGTCGTTTACGTATTTCGGTATAGTCCAGTTTTGTACCGTGAAGAACGACGATTCTTTTGGCCATTTTATCCAACAAAATCATTACCAGTCGTATTTTTACCGAGAGTTTTCGAGGATTTTTACGTTACCGAATAATGTGAACCAAAGATAGCCCTAGTTTAACGTATCGGCCAGAGTCGTCCCCCTTGCACGCCGTAGATTTTCTCGCATCAAGAATCTTATCGCGCGTAATCCAGTGGCGTGGAATCTTATTACGCGAGTTACCTTTAATTTTAACCCTCTGCGCGATATTTATTACTATCTTGACGTCACCGTTCCTAGTCCTAAGAGGATTATTCGATCGACTCGAGCGAGAATGTTGCGCGCGATACCCGAGATGGCTCTTCCTATACGGTCGTACGCGAAGGAACTGCATCCTTCCAGCGTCGAGTTTACGCCCGGTACGATATCCTGTTTTCTTTTCATCGGATCGCAATGTCAAGAGAACGGATCACCGAGACTCGTGACCGTGGGAGTCTCGTGGATCGGACGGGAGGAATCGCAGACCTGTAGGAAATTCTAAGAAAGTAAAATGTTGGTAATGTAGTTATATAGGAATATTAATTACAGTTTTTACTAACGCGTTATGAATCAGAGTCTTCGAATATTTGTTACGTTTCCTCTGCTGTGGGAATTCGGTGTCATTTTTCTATGAGGCGGATACGGGGTGGAGTCCAGGGGCTACTGGAGAAACCGATAAGGATATTGCGCGACGAGAACATCAACGACTACTTTTGCTGAATTTACCACGTACCGTGTACATAACCGAGTGTGGATTTTATTTTAACAAATTTGCTTTGAACGGAGACGCGTACTAGGATCTATTGTTCAAGGAGGAATATCGTTGCGAGCTTTTATTTCGTTAGAAATCCAAACGTAACCGTTATTGCGGATATCCGTAATTTAATGACGAGCTTGGCCCTGGTGCTAAGTGCGAGTACCGTGTCTCCATAAAGCATGACTGAAATATTAATAGCTACTTTAGTGTTCTGTTTGCAATGATTACGCGAAGCCACGTACGCCAACGAAATAATAAAACGGACGGGACAAAGATCTTTCAAGCTATAGCACCTTAAATAAACGAATTCGTATTCCTCGCAAGGTTTATATTACTGGACCAGAATCTGGTGCCTTTAAAAGCGGAGAAAATGGTTGATGGCGCCTTTGTCGTATTTTCCTCTTGTCGGTTTATTCCTGCACTGCAGAAGTATCTTCGGGGGTGGGATTTTCTTCGATGGTATAACACGCGAAAGAAGATACTTCTTCCGAAACATCGATTTCTCTTACGTACGAAGCGATCATCGCAGTTGTGAATCATTCATTATTGTATATATCACCGTTACGATGTATTACCGATATTCCCATATATTATTGTTGTATTCGTATATCGCTCACGAGCGTGTTGGATTATTGCCCCTGGCCGTTTTAATGGAAAATAAATACAGTATTTGGTTACGTTCATGTACGTAATTTATTTCTTATTAATCTACGTCAATTGTCACGGGTAAACGTTGTTATCGCACAATTCGAAATTGTAAGTTGAGTACAGTAAAGTTCTTAGAACTTGTAAACCTTGTCGTTATTTCGATGGCCGGACGATCATTTTTTACCGATACGCGACGATGCTTCGTTTAAATAAACGTTTTATGCATTCGGTATCCATTTACTTTTTTCACTGAATTAACCGCGTATTCGTCTGGAATATAACCGTGCCCTTTAAGACAGTTAGTCAATGTTTCTATCCATGATTATATTAAATGCAAGCAATTACAAAAAATTTAAGAAACGGTCTATCGCGACAGAAAGTTTTATGGTCATATTCAACCAATTTGTGAGCGTTTCTGATGAATAAAAATGCAAGATAAAAGTCGTTCTCAATCGACCGTTGCTCGGTATGTAATCTTACTTATCTACATCGGATATTGAGGAAGACTAATATTTCGTTCGCAACTAAAATCTTAACGACCAACGCAACCGCTATTACAGACCACTTCCTTTCCAACGGTCCACATTTGTCCGACCCTGCAAACCGTTGGACAGAAGAACGTATCGTATGCCAGGTCTATTCTATATACTCGTCTGCGGCCTGTACAGTATCACCGGTTGTTCATTTTTCTCTACAAATTTATATTTTACCGTCATCGAACACCCGGAGAATCTACGATTCGGTCGATGGTCAGACGTAACATCCGTCGGTATGACATTCGAACTCCCAGAACACGAAGAATTTCAGGTCCTCGTCCGTAGGTGGTTGCGAAGGGTCAAAGCCCGCCATTACGCGACGCCACGGCGGTTATTAAGGCGCAATTCTTTAAATATTGATTGAAAGTGGGTTGGAGGCGGTGGGTGGTCGGATGGTCGGAGAAGTGGAGGAAAGAGGTGGAGGCTGGACGAGAGGGCGAGATGAGATGAGAAAGTAGACGAGAAGGGGAGACCGTCTATTATATATGATGGGCGCGGTCGTTCTCTATGGATTTTTTCCCCATTATAAATGCAGGCCACTTGCCGGATAAATTTTTAATTACTCCGCAACCTGCAAGTTTAATCGCCGGGCGCACGTTGCTCGTTATAGAATATCCGTAACCATAATCTCAAAACCCGCTTTTCCAAACTAGAGGATCACGCGAACAGTTCCGACAGAGCTCCGTAATTTATAATTCTCAAGCATAACGCAACTGTCCTTTGATTCACTACGTACACACGAGTATATGAAATATTATATGTCGTTTAATCATTGAAAGGACGAGGGAAAATGATTTATCCCCGATAGTGCGTATAAATGTATTTTCTCATTTTTCACTCGCTTTTTGCGGTAATTCGTATATAATTTATCTAAAGATAGGCAAGATTTTTGAGAACAAACATTGTACAAACGTATAAAATATTATTACCAGGTTCCACCGAATGCGAAGGTAAATACCGCGGTATCATCTCCATAAATCAGAATTTAAATACTATGCGCACACGGTGAGTATACCCGAGAACGTATAATGGTCTAAAGTAATATTAGCAGCGTTGTTGATTCAAGTTTGAAAATAGCACCTTCGCATACCGAGGTTCGAAATTCACTCAGCGCGAGCGAATGTCTCCGAGAACGTACGGGAGTCTTCGTATCCCATTAGATTTTGCGTATTCGGGTCATAAATCAGGCACGAGGCAGAAGCAATCGGGGATTCCCAGCATCCGCGTGCGCGGCCATGTTTCCACGAGCGTCCAAAAATGTCGCCCGGCTTTTGTTTTGCCTTTAGCACGACCGCCACCGCCATCAGTACCACCCTTGCACTCCCTTCCCCTCCGCGGCCCCCCGCCCTGCCCCCCACGACTTTCGCACTATTCGCCTTACCCTCCTTTCTGCTCGCGGGACACTTAAGCCCGACAGAGAAGGCGACAGGGAGGAGACCCCTATGGATTTTTTTTTCCGTACCGCGAATTCACCCCTGTCGCCGCTCCCTCGGCTTCCCCCTGCCCCCTGCCCCCTGCCCACGTCCCTCTCCTCTCTTCTCAACCACCGAGATACCCGGTGTTTTAAGGGCTCGAGCAGCCCCTGCTGGCGGCTCGGTTAAAAAAAAATTCAACCCCCAATTTGTAGGTTTGGCGGCCTGTTTAATTGCGCTATCCGGTACGTCCTCGCGATTCATCTTCTTTTTTTCGCCCTCTCTCTCTGCCCGCGGCTTTTTCTTTTCCGTCTCGCGTGATTTTCGAGGCGCCCGCCCGCTTCATAAGGGCACGCCGCTCGTTAATCTTCCGTGGATTTTTTGCCAGGCCGAGGCGCGACACCGGCCGGGAATAATAATGAGACTAATCCGTCCGACACACCCTGTGCATTAATTCCTCGGATGGCGAGCATTTCGCGGAGAGGCCACTTCGAGTGTCTTACCGATGCGAATCGCCTTTTTACGCGGTACACCGATAATCAAGACGAGTCGTTGCGCGAGTTTGACGGCGAGAAATTTAAAATCTTTGATCGGTGCGCTCTTCGGACCGATGCCTCGTGCACGTCCGAAATATTTCCTCAGGTGCGATGGGTTTCTTATGGATTTCCACATTTTCGCGAAACAACCGTTACTTCGCGAATAACGTTTCGCGAATAATGTTATCGCTACAGCGTATGTCGGCTACTTTTTCTTACGGCGACGTGATTAAGTGAGATATACTCGCTGCAAGAAGGTCCTCGTGGAGGCATAGTTAGGCACGTTTGCAGCGCGCTCGTAGGAATGTGGCACGGTATGAAAAAAAGCTCGGTGCCGAATGGGCTAGAGTGGCTCGGTGAGCTTAGGGGGCCCGCCACCCCTTTCGTTTCTCCGTGGGCCACCGCTCACCCCTGTTACCGGTCTAATTGCGATATCGCCTTTTTTCACTCGCCGTTTTTTCTCTCCACCGCTTTTTTTTCGTCTTACCTCTTTCTCCCCTCCCCCTTCTCGCTCGCTGTTGGGACTTTTTTGCCCGTTATTTTCCCGCCACCCGGTAATTGTGTGGGCGCGGTGGACCAAACAAGGGAAGGATCCGCCGCGGCGTAGGAAAAAAAACTCGCTTTGCATATTTAAATCCAGCGGCGAACGAACGAGACGGAGAATTAGGAGCGAAAGTGATCGAGCGATGAGAGAGCGAGAAGGGAGCGAAGGGTGGAGCGGGGTAGGCGAGGGCAAGGGGAGGGGAGAGGGGGTTGATACTACTCCCGGAGAGAAAGAGCGAAACTGGCGTACGTAAGGGCGCGTGCGCCACTACAATGGGCCGTGTTTGCACACCCGAAAATTGGCCGACGCAGAAAAAGAGGCGACTGTCTCGGCGTGAGACAAAAAAAAGCGTTGGGTCATGTAAAGAGCAAAGGGAGAGCGATTAAACCCAGGACACGCGCTAAATGTCTTTAACCCTTCCTCCATCGTCGCGCCCTTCGGGGCTCTGTCTCCGTGTCGAATGGGACGATCGACGCTTGATAAATAGACTGGATAAACCTACCTTGCGCTTATCTCGCATTTTTCCAACGACATATATATACATACATAAATATATATATATATTATGACGGACCTACGATGAATTTATAATGCGCGGTCGACGCGCTTTCATTCGCGCTTTCCTATCGAGGACCGAAATGAAGCACGTTTCGCTGATTTCGCGAATGCCAACGTTTCTTAGAGCGCCTTCAAAAGCACCGCGTTTCACTCGGCACGTCGGTCCTTTAATTTCTCGACAGGGCCACTCGTCGATTCTCTGGCTCGAAATTAATCGGTAGAACAAACGATCGGCTACCCCTTCGGCCGTCCAGGTGCTCGATACCGTGATGCATCGTTCGTATCGACGTTCCGTTCCGGATACGCGAACGCAGTCCAGCATCGATCGTTGGGATTAGTCGGATCCAATTTTCCGCGGACGATAAATTAGAGTTTATGAAATGAGCGTGGAAGGCAGCGCGAGTCCTTCGAGGGTGAAGCCTTGCGAGGGAGAGCTCGTCCCTTTCTCCTCTCTCTTCCTCCTTCTCCTCCTCCTTTGCCAAGGCACCTCGCCGCCCCCGCTTGGAAAAAACAGCCGCATGCACGCACACCCCCCTTCGACCGGAACTAATAGTTTTTTCCTCCTTTTTTTCACACGCTGCCGCACGCTGCTCGATACGATCCTGGCGATTTTTCACGTTGCCAGAACGTGGCCCGATCCACGAGCGATTCTTTACCGGCTCGATAACCGCAGCTGACAACTGTTCGTAGTTTTTCCGAAAAGGTGTCGGAAATTCGGCGAGAATGTCTTAATGCGAGGCGACTGCGAGAGTTGGAATATATGCGTGGCAAGTCATTGTTTAATTTCATAATGTACAAGAGGTTGATTGAATATGTTTGTCATCGCTGCCTCTGAAATGTACCATTTCTTATTTTATGGAAAGACGCTTTGACGACGTTTGAAGACGTAGTCTAAATCTTGCGATTTAAATAATCGCTCAATATAATAGTTGTCTTTCGGGAATCGAGTATAACGCGAGATGGGAAAGTGTAACGTACAATATCATTTACATTTATGTTGGCGATTAATTTTCTCGTTGGTCGTTTCTTAATCCGATACCACTATTTTAATGAAATTCGATGGTCGACCAGGTTTCAAATGATCGGACGCGCGTTCACGAGGATTCGTAATGCCTCTCCTGTAGGAACACACTAGCGGATGTCGGCAGCCGACGAAATGAGTCGAACCGTTCGATAGACATCGAGGACCGACAGATGTTTCCCATTTTTTTCGCGCTTTCCCTCTCCTCCATCGGCGGAACACCGTTATTTTCGCAAAAAAGTCCCCCGAAACCGATCGGTCGTTTCCCCGCACATAGAGGTACGTCCCGTTTCACGAACGTATCTGCGTCAGTCGAGCTGGACGTATTTTTGAAAAAGCGTCGTATCGAGAATCGATGCTACTTTTAAGAATGTTCTCTTCTCCGTCTCCAATTTTACGTTTCCAAATCTAAGAACATTTCTGCAGACTAGTTTCTTCAAAGTTTTTTTCATCAAATATTTCGCCTTAAGCGTGTAGTAATCTTTTACAGTGTATTCTTTTGCTAAATACAAGTGTTTGGCGTATCCGTGAAATTAACGAAGATTTAATCGAGTCGATGCGAGCACGCATACTCGCGTACTCGTCTTTAATTCGATGCAGTGAAGTACACAGCGAGCGTAATATCTAAAAAAAATTGCTCTCTCGACAAAGACCAGCTTACGCTGTACCGGAGAGCTGTCGAGTTCTACGTATCGATTAATAGACTATTTTGGAAGAGTTTCCCAGGGAAGCTTTGCAAGTCCAGGGCACAAAGAGGCGGGCACTCGAGTGCGATGGCGATGATCGGTAATTCCTTCCGTGGGAGATTATGCGGATGCTGGTCATTTTCTGGCGAGCTAGCCGTGTAATCCCATCGTGATACACTCGGATATACTTTTTCCTGGCGAAAAAATCCTGAAAACCCCGTAATCCGGGATGGGCAGGAATAACGAGTGTTTGATGACCGCCAGTGCGGGGCCTCCCGAAACCACCCAGCGGATCGTAAATCCTGGGGGCCGCTGCGCGAGAATAAAAAAAAATCCTGGGGCACACGCTCCTCGGGGTACCGTTTTATACCCCTCGCTCGCAGGGAGGGCTAAGAACCGGTGGATAAAGAATGGGGCCGACGAATCCAATATGATTATCGATATAATTTTAAGTAATCGACATACGCAACGGTTACGTAGTTGTTTAAAATGGACGTATCCCGTACCTACCGCTGACAAACGAAGAAAGACTTGGATCGTGTTCCACGATCCACATAGAAAGATCGACGTAGAAGGAATATTTGTACTATTTCCGCAGCATTTCGATACTCGGCGGATCCAGAATGGGAATAAAAATGCGTTCGATACGCGTAAAAGTTTGAAATCGCTTTCGTTGCTCTCGCAGAGGCCTACGGAGCCCCGGAATATTTCGTGATCACCTCGAGTCCCTCGCTACCTAATACGGGTAGGTGAGTGACCCCCTTCGGTTTTTATACAAGGGTTTTCCTGAGGGGGGACGTTTTTTATTCCGGGGGTACCCGTGCCTGGGGTGGAGATCTTTTTTATAGACCAGCATCTGTACCCCCGTGGATAGGAAAGCGAAATTTTTCAGTCAGCCAGTCACTCACCTGGCCTACTTCGGTGCGGCGAGCATTTGGAAAATTTCGTCTTCTCTCCGATCTCCAGCTCTCCGGATCTCTTCGCAGTTAACTCGGTAATAAGTATCATGGTGCAATCGGTGTGTGAAAATTGGTGTAACGACAGTGATGCGATCCTCGACGGAATATCGATCGGTTCGATAAACTTGATCCATCGTATTTCGCCCGACTACCGCCCGGATCCGCGCCTTAAATCGACGGAGCTGTGCCAAGAATGACCGAAATCACGACGTAAGTGTCGCGCAGACGTAATGAGAAGACGTTACGTTATTCCCCCGCCGTGACATCGCGAATTATCAGACCTTACGACGGGGAATATCCTCGAGGTGGTTTCGTTTCGAGCAGAGCCGTGGGTCGGATGCGGAATGAAAAATCTTCCCTGGCAGAGAGGAGGCACTGATTCGGTCCCGTGCCCTTTTACCCTCCGCCTTTCTGGCCTTCCATTAAAAAGAAAACGCCCTTTTACTCCACCCGCGTCCTCCGAGATTAAAACATTCGCGAACGACTCGTGAACTCGTTTGTCGTTTATGCCTACCCTCCAGCCGCTGCTTCCATCTCGTCCCTTCCTCCATGTGACAAGATGAGTCGGATAACGAAGCGAGGTCGTCGTGGAACTAATTTTCCGTAATTTCTCAAAAAAAAAAAGAGGAGCTAGGAGCTGGCCTCTGGAAGTTCACCCTCTTTCTCGGTGCGATCGAGAGAGACGGAGTGACGGAGAGAGACGGAGGATGGCGGTGCGGGATGAGACGCAGGGGCGGGAAGGTGAGGCGAGAGAAAAGAAAAATAATCTCTTATATACGACGCCCACGGTGTAATGGAGGGTATTTCGCGCTGCAAAACACCCGATCCACCCTCTCGTCCCTCTCGTTCCTGCTCATCCCTGCCCTCGCCACCCTGTTGAAAATAATATCCATCTCTCGCGGGTGGTCGAGCGAGGATAGAGGGAGAGGGTAGTCGAGATCGACGGGAATAAAACGGGGGGAAGAGAGAGAGAGAGAAAGAGAGTGGGTGTACGTGTGTCCGTGTGTGTACACATTATGTATATACGTACGCGTATATATGCTTGATACGTCCATTTTATATCGTCTAGCAGGAAACGCAATTTCCAAGGAACCGTCGTTGCTGGGAAAATCAAGATAATTTTCCCGAGTTAACGATAATTACGGTGAGCATTTAGGGGCTGACGATGAAATTCTTCTTTCTGGATTTGTGAATTTGTCGCGAGTAACGATGATTCGTGAAATATTTAAAAATGGCCCTTGCTTTCTAAGGGATCGACCCTCGCGATCGGGTATTACTATTCGTTTGACACGTTAAAAATTTGATCGCCGGCGCATCGAGCCGCTCACGAGCACCATTAATATCGCAATGCGATTTCAAGGCAATTGGCCTCCGGATAACATAGGTGAAACTCCAAAGTTTTCTGGCAAAACGCGCGAACCGCTGGAGAGGACGAGGCAGAAAGCGGATCGCCACGGAGAAGTAGTAGATCTCAAGTTGCGCACAAAAACAGGAATAATAGGCGCAAGTTTCGGGGCGATAAATCAAGCGGAATCGTATAACGATAAATAAAAGTAAATAACGGTAGCGATTCATAATTAAGGAGCGGTGGAACCCATCGGCAATAAGACGAATGAAAGCCGCGGGCTACGAAAAAGAGAAATGGATTGCGGCGATCGATAATTTCTGCAGTGCCCGTCGTTTGTACATCGGAAAATTCGACGCGCGAACAAAAATACGGGCCGCGGTGGAAGTCCGCGCGAAACGCGCGGCAGGCGTTTCGATAATTTCGACCCTCCACGACGATCTCGCGTTCTCTTTTCGGCTGGAAGAAAAAGCTGGAAAGGAGAATCGCTCCAAGACCCGCACGGAGAGCTGGACAAGGGAAATTTTTCGAACGTGTATAACCGAAACGACGTTTGACGGCATTATCCGATAAAACTTCCGTTTCTTTTTTTTTTTTTTTTGGGAGAGAAGGCGGAGGAATATTCCAAGCGGATCAAACTGTCAGTTCCTTCGGATTTCGATTTACGGGGGATATAACGAGCGAGGCCGCGGCCAAAGGTGCGGTTTAAAATGGAAAATTGCCATGCTCGGTCGAGTGGCCGTGAGGGAAAGCCTTTTTCGCGGCACTCGAACCACGCTCGCTTCTGGCATCGAGGCCCGCGCCAGCAATTATCCCGGGAAGCCCCGGCCAATTTTGCATTCGCATGAGGGAATACTCGAGTCTAGCGAGACGCTGGGAAGCAGACGCGAGGGATGACGAAGGAAGAAAAAGGTAGAGAGAATGGCGAAGGATCTTGGGGGAGGAGGGGGGTGCACTTTGTAGCTACGACGTGGTATAGACCAAGCTCCATTTTGTCCCGGGGGACAAATTGCACCGCTTGATCTACGCGTACCGTACTTTCTATCGAACCTTGCCTTCTCGAAGGTTATCGTACAAACACCGTTTCAACTCGGATCCGCTAATTACCGCACTCCATTCCTCATATTCGATACGTTCTCAACGATCGCTTATCGTACATTCGATTCCGACAAGAGTTACCGTGCCAGAAGACAGAGTCGCGTTTCTTCGTTTCTAGCCTGGAAAACGATGCTTCCTTTACGTGCATTTCTGGGTACTGGTCATCCCACGAAACTCGATAGATTATGCTCGTTCCCCCGCGTCGGACGAGCCAAGATCGCGCGTACTTTTGGCTAAAGCGTCTTCGATGGGGATGGTAAGGAATCGTTCCTCGAGTAACGCCGTTGGGAAAATCAGCAGGAGGATCGCCATTCCGGACGTACGGCTACGTACACGGTGGCAATTATCCGGCGCTTTTGCATTCGCAGGAGAGAATATCCGAAAGGTGGAGGGGGTGGCGCGGGAGGTAAAGAAGGGAGGAGAGAAAGGGGAAGGAGCCCGGGAAAGGATGCACTTTGCAGTGGCGACGGAGTATAAGCGGGCTCCATTTTGTCCTGGGGGGATCCTTAGGCGGTCGCACGCTCACGGACACATCGGCGAGCACGGTGCACACATTCGTTAGGTACCGACACGCATGCACGCCGTCGTGGCACACACGACTGCACGCTTTCCTCTCCTCTCCGCCCCGCCGACCGAGAGCACGTTTCTCTCCTCGTTCCACCCTCTCGCCTCTCCCAAACCATTGTTTCTTAGGGCGATGAAAATCATAAGTTTTCCTTGAGACGTCGGCACAAACTTACCTTAATACTTAAAATTTTTATGTTCAAATTAGATGTTGCGCTCGTTG